>CM076570.1:1394540013-1394775740 GCA_034641835.2 Pinus albicaulis
ATGTTGTGTAACCAGCTCCAAAAAAAGAAGAAAAGAGATATCAACGCCTTAGAAATGAGCCTCTTCGAGGGGGCAACCTCCAATACATTACATAAATGAACAATTCTTGGATGATACAATTCACAAAACCTCCTTTCTGTATATAGGAGTCCATGGGGCCATAATGTAATCCTAGTGGGCCACAATGTAATCCTAGCCGACCTAACAATAATAATTTAAGGGCACAATAATAACAAAATGGGGGTTACAAGGGTACAATAATAACAATAAGGGGTTACACTAACAATAATAAGGGACTATACTAGTGATATAGGGACCTAACATGCCCATCTCCTTCAAAAAAGTGTTGTCCTCAACGCTTGAGTAGCTCTGGGTGCTTCTGTATAAAATTCTCATCCTCCCATGTAGAATCTTCAGTGGGTAAGTTCTTCCACTTGATGAGATACTCTGAAATTGATCGATTTAGTAGCTGTCGAGTTCTTGTTTCCGTGACCGCTTCAGGTTCCAATATGATTTTTCCTTCCTCATCAAGTTCTGGCAATATTGTTTGAACTAGAAGATTTTCACCTATAACCTTCTTTAAGCATGAAACATGGAAAATTGGATACACTCGTGAAGAAGCAGGAAGCTCCAATTTGTATGCCATAGTACCAATCTTTTGCAACACCTTGTAAGGACCATAGTACTTTGGCGATAATTTATTATCCTTCTTAGCTTGCTTGAGGGACATTTGTTTGTATGGTTGTAGGCATAAAAATACCCATTCTCCTACATCAAAACTTCTCTCGCTACAATGTTGATCTGCCTGTTGTTTCATTCGATTTTGTGCCAAATTCAAGTTATCCTTTAAGAGTTGGAGAACTTCTTGCTGATGCTCGATGTGATCTTCCACTGCTTGAACCTTCGAATTTTCCCTTAAAGATGATGTGATGGATGGTGGATGATATCCATGAAGTGCCATAAATGGGGTCATTTTTGCTGCAGTATGGAAGGAAGTGTTATACCACCATTCAGCTAGAGGTAACCACTTGACCCATTGTGTTTGTTTATCAGATACAAAACAACGAAGATATCCTTCCAAACATTTATTTACTATCTCAATTTGACCATCGGATTGAGGATGATAAGATGAGTTATGAGCTAATTGAGTACCCAAACAAGAAAATAACTCCGTCCAAAAATTTCTAGTAAAAATGGGATCTCTGTCGCTCACAATAACCCTTGGGTTTCCATGTAGCTTTTGAATTGTGTCCATAAATGTAGTAGCAACTGTATTTTCTTTAAATGGATGAGATAATGCACAAAAGTGTGCATACTTGGTAAGTCTATCAACTACCACCATGATGACACTCTTTCCTTCGGACTTAGGTAAACCTGTGATAAAATCCATTGAAATCTCCTCCCAGCGTTGACTTGGAATGGATAAAGGTTGTAGAAGTCCTGGGGTCTTAATTGTTTCCACTTTATTCTGCTGGCAAACCAAACATTCCGCCACAAACTTTCGAATATCAGATTTAAGGCCATCCCAAAAACATTCTTTCTTCACCCTGTGGTAAGTTTTTAAAAATCCTGAGTGTCCTCCTAAAGGAGAAGTGTGCAATTCCAGAAGAATCTTTTGTTTTAGTTGGGAATTATTACAAAGATATAAGCGATCTTTGTACCATAAGGAATCATTTTTCCAACTAAATGTATTAGATTTACTAGGATCTTGCTGCAACTTTTGAATGAGTGTCCACACTTCTTCGTCCTTCTTCCATTCATCTCTTGCTTCGGTTATCCAATCTGGTTGGATAATAGAAATGGCACAAAGCAATGCTTCCACCTCTTCATTATTTCTTGAGAGTGCATCTGCAACAACATTTAGCTTCACTTTTTTGTAGATTATTTCAAAGTCATAACCCAACATCTTTGTGACCCATTTTTGCTGCTCTTCTGAAGATAGTCTTTGTTCCAAAAAGTGTTTAAGACTATCATGATCAGTTTTTACCTTGAAGTGTCTTCCCATTAGGTAAGTTCGCCATTTCTTTAGTGCATGCGGTATTGCTAACATTTCCTTCTCATAAATAGGTTTTTGTAAATACTTTCCTTTGATTGGACGACTTTCAAAAGCAATGGGTCTTCCTTCCTGCATTAAAACAACACCAATTCCATTTTCTGAGGCATCACATTCCACAATAAAGGTTTTTGTGAAGTCTGGCGTAGCTAAGACCGGTGCTAGGCACATTGCCTCTTTAAGACGTTCAAAGGCCTTAGTTGCTTCAGGAGTCCATGAAAATGCATCTTTCTTCAATAATATTGTTAGAGGTGATGCTATTCTCCCATAATTCTTAACAAACTTGCGATAATACCCTGTTAACCCGAGAAATCCTCGCAACTTCTTTATGGTTGTGGGGACTTTCCATTCCTTAATAGCTTTAATTTTGTTAGGGTCTACCTTAACACCCTCGTGAGATACAATATGACCCAGATATTCCACCTCTTGTACTCCAAAGAAACATTTGGATGTTTTTGCATATAATTGTTTCTCCTACAATAGCTTGAGCACCCTGTCAACATGTTGAACATGATCCTTCCAAGACCTGTTGTAGATTAGTATATCATCAAAAAATACTAGCACAAATTTTCTAAGGAAGGGTTTGAAAATGGAATTCATCAACCCTTGAAATGTAGAAGGTGCATTGGTAAGGCCAAAAGGCATGAAAAAAAATTCATAATGACCCTCATGAGTTTGGAATGTTTTTTTTGGAATATCTTCATTCTTCATTCTAATTTGATGATATCCTGAACGAAGATCCAACTTGGTAAAATAAATTTCTACATGTAATTCATCCAATAATTCATCAATCACAGGAATGGGAAATTTGTCTTTAATGGTGAGCTTATTGAGCTCCCTATAATCCGGACACATTCGCCATGATCCATCCTTCTTGTGTACCAATACTACAGGAGCAAAGAAATAACTTTGACTAGGTTGAATTATACCCGCCTCTAACATTTCTGCAATCATACGTTCAATTTCGCTCTTTTGGAAGTAAGGATATCTATAAGGCCTAATGTTTGGAGGAACACTTCCTGGAATCAAATGAATAGCATGATCATGATCACGAATAGGTGGGAGTACTTTGGGAGTTTCAAACACCTTGGAATGATTGTCCAAGACTTGTTGGAGATCTGCAGAAATAGATGATTTTGATGTTGGAACTTCTAGTGAGCATAATTGTGCAATTACACCTCGTTGGTCTTTCTTTAGAAGCTTTGTCATGCCATTAGAGCTTATTATCCTTCCTGGCTTCCCTTCAATACCCCGTAATTCGACTTCCTTTCCTTCTGAAAAAAATTTCAAGAAAAGTTCTTGAAAATTAAAAGCTACCATCCCCAAAGATTGTAACCATTGTACTCCTAGTACAACATCAGCACCTCCCATAGGAATGGAAAGCATTGGACTATTCAATACATATTCCCCCATGGTTAGCTTGATATTATGGCATTTTCTAGAGAAATTTATAGTTCCTCTATTTGCAACCATCACTTGACATTATGGTGCTGGGTATAGGAAACAATTCAATTCCTTGGCTACCTTACAATGAATAAAATTATGGGTACTACATGAATCAATCAACACTATTACCTTTTTCTTCTTGATATGTCCTTCTATCTTGAGATTTTGAGGAGTGGTAATTCCTGCCAATGCATTACACGATATGGTCGGACTCATTTCTTCCTCTTCTAGGGCTGGTTCCTTGTGTATATCCTCTTCTTGTTCATTTTCTTCTTCCTCTTCACAATCTATGTAAAATAATTTCTTCTCAGCACACTTATGACCTTTAGTGTATTTTCTATCACAACTGTAGCAAAGCCCTTTTTCTCTTTTTCTTCCAATTGTTGTGGTGTCAACCTTGTAGGTTGTGGAAATCTAGGAGTAGCAACACTTCCCTCTTTATAGAAGTGAGTGGTAGGCTTCCTTGTTGCCATAATTTTACATTCAATTTTTCTTGCCAACCTGAATGCCTTCTCCAATGAATCAGGTTCCAAAATGCAAACTTCATGTTGGATGTTATTATTTAAAGTACCTATGAAGAGATCAATCCTGTGTTCCTCTGGAATATCAGTTACCTTTATATTCAGTTTTTGGAAGTCCTCAATGTGCTCCCCCATTAAACCCTTTTGTTTGAGATTAATAAATTGGCTGAAGAAGGTGTTTCTCTTTGTATCCTCATAATGTGATATCATTTCCTCCGTAAAAATTGGCCAAGTGACAATTTTTTTACGGGAGAAAAGCCATCGATACCATACAAATGTATTTTGTTCTAAATATAAAGTTGCAATGCTTACCTTTTGTGTGTTTTGCACATTATGGAGATCAAAATATTGCTCCATCTGTAGTATCCATGTTACAGGATCCTTTCCATCAAAATTTCTCATATCCATTTTTGGAATATGGTGGTTCTTCCCGCCAACATTATATTTTATGAAATCACGATTAACATTTATTTTGTTTTCATCATGATTTTCCTCTACTATCTTTTCACCATTAGGAAACATTTTTTGTATCAACTTTGTCAAACCTTCCATGTCTACTTTTAGATCAGTCTTCATGTTTTCCATTTTCTCATCGATCTTAGCTTCCATGTCATCCATGCCAGCTTCCATGCCAGCTTCCATGCCATCTATCTTAGATTCCATGCCATTCTTCAAACCATCCATCTTAGATTCCACGCCTTTCTTCAAACCATCCATCTTAGTTTCCATGCCTTTCTTCAAAACTTCCATGTCATTTTTTGTTGCTCTTTGTGATAACGAAATTTGTTGCACTTGCTCTTGTAATTTTGATATGTCGTGTTGCCATTCTTCGTCTTCATGAGTCATAGTAGAGCTTTCTAAAGGCTTAATGGGTGTTGAATTCTTTTTAGGGGCCATTTTAGAATCCAATATTGATATCTATTCTACAATATGCCCTTGGAATCAATTCAACTTGATTTTTCAAACAAGACTTATGCAATTCGGAAAACAAAATACACACCTTTTACTTTATTTTGAGGAGCTCGATATTGAAATTGAATTATCTATATAATTGCAGATCCTCAATATCTAAAATGTAGCCCTGTAGTAGCTCTCTGAAGCTTCTTTCAAATTCCACATGTCTGATCTGATTTTGATTCTTCAAGGCAAAGTTATGTCCAATCTCCCACAATGACCTAATTTTGGACTAGTTCAGTAGAGCGAAATTGTACGACTCTCCACGTGTCACTGTTTCCTCCTTTGGATCTGAAATTGATAGAAAAAAAACTACAGTTCATTTACTTGTGGCCACTTCTTACAACATTCCAATCTGATGCTCAGAGAGAGAGCTATGAAGATTTTCCCACGATCACCTCTTTTAGATGAAATTCATAAGCCACAAAAGCCCTAACTTCCACAGATCATATCTTCGAAAGTATTTTGAACCAATATCTGAAATATTGTGACGATGTTCCTCAGGATTGTGGCTTCGTACTCTAAAAATTTCAGCTTCTGAACCTTTGTAGAAAAAACGTTATAGCGAAAATTCCACGATGACCTGTTTGGAGCAGTTAAACCCTAGAATCTCAAAGCTCTGATATTAAATGTTGTGAAACCAGCTCCAAAAAGAGAAGAAAAGAGATATCAACGCCTTAGAAATAAGCCACTTCGAGGGGCAACCTCCAATACATTACATTAATGAACAATTCTTGGATGATACAAATTACAAAACCTCCTTTCTATATATAGGAGTCCATGGGGCCACAATGTAATCCTAGTGGGGCCACAATGTAATCCTAGCCGACCTAACAATAATAATTTAAGGGCACAATAATAAAAATATGGGGGTTACAAGGGTACAATAATAAGAATAAGGGGGTTACACTAACAACAATAAGGGACTATACTAGTAATATAGGGACCTAACACAAATGGCTCCTTCTGTCGCTTCTGTTGCAGCTTCAAATTCAAGCAGTTTTTGAGCTGAATGCTTCCTGCAAGAAAGAACACTGAAACAACAGAAGATGCAATAATATAGATATCTATTCAAGCTAGTTAGCTAAATCAGTAAAGCATAAACTACATTCATCAACCAAGATCTTACAACATGGAAAATCAAAGTTAACATAGATGCATTTAGGGAAAAATAAGAAGTACTCTTTATTGATGATAGAAGGAGAGGTTACAACCTAGTGACTGATTTGAAGTGACCTTCCAGCAAAGTTCCCAAGTCTCATCACAACATAAATCTCTCCAGCAGTAGCTTCACAAATGAAGCTCTCAATTGAAAATTCTCCAGCATTTCTCTTCTTAAATTCTTCCTTCTCAAACACTTAGATCTGTGTTCAATTTATAGATGAAATGTAGGTTGTTTTGCAATCAATAGCTTTCCAAAAATAGGCAATAAATGTTTCCATTCATGTAGATGTAAAATGGACACTTGGATCCGAAGCTTGACACATGTGAAGTCTTCTAGAAGGCACTGGCCAAGTGGAGATTCCAAAACAATGAGAATTTGTCTCCCAATGTGACCAACACACCTGTGAATGTCGGGAAGTGCTTTGCAGAGCAGCCTTGCATGGGGATACCTGCATATGAAATGCACTTAGGCCCCTTAGAGCCTACATTGGTCAACTATCATATGTTAAATAATAAGCTTCAAACCATGGAAACCTTTTCTTGATGAAAGTCTTTCTTGATTTGTCTTGTTTCTTGTCTTAGGGCATGTAGCAACTAAAATGATAGGGAATGATAGACCCTTGATCATTGGTCCTGGAGATGATGCCCAGTTAACCAGGTCATTGGGAATGGTGCCCAAATTGACCTATAACAATTGCCCCCTAAAGCATGAGATCCAAATAATAAGAACATTTTATTGAGATGATTTACATTGTGATGAGCTTGGAAACGAAGTTGAATGGTCACCTGCATCAATATTACAATACATTTCATCATGATATATCCTCTATTGATCATAATTGCTGAGGGTAGGCATTCCCATGTTCAGCACATAAAAAAATCTAATAACATGTACATAATTCAGAAAGTTGTCTACATTGGAATGTTGCCCAGATGCAGACATGCCTACAGATATAGGCCCATGTTTGGATGAAAATCTGTATGTAAGGTCATCGTACAGATGATGTGTACACAAATCTTGAAATCGCAGCCTGGATGGATGAAACTAGATCCAGGGTCTTCTTATCTCGTTCACTCGATCATTCGGGTACAAGTCTATCGATGCGAATATATGATTTGTCGTCAAACATGGAAAGAAATCATTTGATTACCAGCCAATGATGTAAGCTGTTAACAAATGCGAGTGAACCACCATTAATGAAAATGGCCCTCAAGGTACTGCAGTACATTTCGTAAGGCGTGAATAGATGATTTGATGTTGAACACCAAATAAAATATTTCAGTCAAAGGTCCGAAATCGAGGATCTTGTTGATGCTGTAACAAGCCTCATGGTACTAGAATTTGATGTTTCTAAGTGAACTTCCTGGATATTGATTTTTCGTCGATGGGAAGTCACCTTATTTTAAAACAGGAGTTCCTGATTTCAGATACAAGGGTATGAATTGATATAGCAATTTTCAGGGATGACAGTCATGAAAATGAAGGTTTATGAGTATTGCAGATGGATGAGTTTTTAATCACTGGATGACTTCTCTTGAACATATTGGCGACACTGTGATGAGTTGGCAGCATTGACCCAAAACCGAACTGAAGGTATGATGAACCATAGGTGTGAATGAAACATCAACATGATTACCCAACCCAAACAGTCACGAACATGGAGTGAAAGAAGTGTCATGTTCAAGAGTGACTTGCTACCAAAAAGAAACTTTACTTACTTTTCCCAAATTTTCCTCGGTTATTTGTCGACCAATACCTCTTTATTTTTTAACAAGCTTGAGGAGGATAACATTTTCTTGATCTATAATTAAACCCTTTGGGTGAATAAAGTATCACTATTTAATAATTTAATGAGTCTAGCGATGAATGAAACTCGATTCTTGCCATGATCGACAAGCCCAATGCTATTTTATGTTTTAACGAGCTTAATGACAGTGATAGCCCAGTCCTTTTTCATATTTAGAGAGTCTGAAAAAGAGGACGAAAGAGAACTCCATAAGTAATTTTTTGTAAATATGTCACTCAGATTCGAAAAAGTGTAAAATAATATCTGAGAGAACCTCTTTGGTCATGTTTAACCAAGGTATTCCTTTTTCGTAAATAATCCATCTCAGTCCGGAAAAGGGTTAAACTTATACTGAGTAGATATCAATTCATTTACTTTAACGAGCTCGAAATGACAAGTGCTCAGCAATATTTTCACATTATTGGAGTCTGAAAAGAGCCAAAATAAGACTCCAGGGGCTCCTTTTTCGTTGTTATCGAAGCTCGAAAAAGAGATAAAAGTGCACCACAAATCCTTTTTCGTTTTTAAAAAAGCTCGAAAAATAAGGAGAAAAAGTATGCTTTGTGGTCAAATCATTCTTTGAATAAATCTACATGACCAATATGTTCATCAGTTGTATTTCCTGTTCAAAACAACATCAAATGGATTAAAGATACCTATTACATGATAAAAACATGATAAAACTATAGTCATAGCAATAAATTTAACTCGAAAACAATTAAATGACTATATAAAGTAGTTTCACTATTAATTTTTACCATTCACTAGTTACCATTTTCATTTTGGAGCTCTAAACCTGATTTTTCCCCTGAACTTCAGTGGTCGATTGCGTGCAATTGGTAAGAATGTTTTGAATGCCCCCTGCAAGAGAACATGTCGAATGCCCCTTGCAAGAGAAGATGCCTCCCAAGCTTCATTTCATTCACCTAAGTATATTAATGTTTACTAATAGCTGGATGGAATGAAGGTTCATTATAGGGGAGGATTTGTTTCATTTTTTAACGAGCTTGACACAGGAAAAGAACTGTGCTCATGACCTGTTTCATTTTTTAACGAGGTTCACACAGTAAAAGAACTTTCCTCAAAGGCACTTGTTTCATTTTTTAACGAGGTTGACACAAGAAAAAAGAATTGTCCTCAAAGGTACTTGTTTCATTTTTTAATGAGGTTGACACAAGAAAAAATAACTGTCCTCATAACTCTGTTTCATTTTTTAATGAGGTTGACACAGGAAAAAAGAACCATCCTCATTGTGCATTTGGAGTAGTGAGTGTGCTCTGGAAAAGACGTAGTCTAACAGAGTCATCATTTAAGGAGTTTGATGAATACCACAAATGATAAGTTATAACATGCATTGACGGGTCTTCTCCAGGGTTTTCATTGAATTTAGGAATGCCCGAGGGTAACATAAGTGGTATCACCAGCCACCAAGGGGAGGAACCAGATAGGATTCTAGATGATGACATGGGTGAAGTCAATGGACAAAACATCGGAAATGAAGCAACAATAGATTTTGTCGCAAATAAAATAGATGGTTCAGTCTGGGATGTTATCTCAGCCATGGTCAAATGACCCAATGTATACCCTATAGAATATACGGGAACTAAAAGTGAAACAGGATCGACGAAAGTAGAGTAAGGTGATTGAGGAAAATACTCGTACAGGTAAATCTCCTACCGAAAATGAGTTGGAGTTAAAGGTGTCTCGTCTTGTGATATTTATTCAATCGAAATCAAACCAAGTGGAAGAACTTCACCGTCAGGCATGAAGTAAATTTCAGGTGGTTGACTGTGCAATATGGGAGACTCAATGGCTACAATAGATTTTGGAGTGACCAATACAAGAACAACTTCCAGTTGTTCAACTTCGGGATCAAGATTTTCTCCACTTAGGGAATATAGCAACAAAACTATAAGGGGATGATAGACCCTATTTCATTGGTCCTGGGGATGATTTCCAATTTCACCAATAACAGTTGCCCCCTAAAGCACAATGGAATCCGGATCAACTTCCAGTTGAATAACGTTGGGTTCGGGAGGTATGGTATCACAGATTGGATGGATCGTGACCATGGGTAGCTGTGAGGACTCTGTCTTGACAATAGTAGACAAACCAGGATTTTTAGAAACAAATTTTGGAAACTCTGTTATATGGGAAGATGATGCTTCTCCAGAGGTACCGATGGTACTGGTTTCGGTAGAGAGATGTCTACGCGAGCGACGGGGGAAAGGATTTTTTTCTTCCATGATGACTGATTTATTTTAACCAAAAACAAATTAAAAAAAAAAGAGGGTAATTCCAGGAAAAAGGGTTTACCAAGGAACTGTGAACTGCAGAATACCTCCTCGCGAACCAAGAAGTACGGGCAGGTAATCTCCCCGAATGCTATGTTCGGTGTATCACAATTTCAGGGCGGCGGACTTGATTCACTATGGATGGATAGCACCTAAAAGTTGTCCTCCCAAATATACCCGAAGGTACATGGAGGCCCAAGACCATATTAGCGTTGTCTGATGTGAAACCGCACAATGAGAGCACCCCTTTATACTTATCGTACTGTAACACCACCTGATATACCCGAGAGTATGTGGATGAGCTACGATATACTTACGTACGTGGAGTGAGGTATCACACTCGAAATGTATCGCAGACAAGTTAATGATAGCTGCTATGTTTTATGACGTCGGAACACGTCTCTAGCCTAGACCTTCTAAATGTTATCATTAAGGTTCCAATGCGTTGTGAAGTAAATTGAGATTTATTTTATGTTGATCTTAATTAACAATTTTCCTTTCAGGTTCACCATGATGATGTATATGAAATTCCTAAAATGAAAGCTAAGAATGATAAAAAAACTTTCACTTTCAGCTTTTTCAATGAAGAACCTAGCTACTAAGGGAAGAGAGAAAATAGTTCGTGAGCAAACAAAACAATGAAAAAAAACAAAATCAATGAATCAGAAACTAAATACAGATTTCCTAATGTTCTTTTTGCAAAACACACACAATCCTACATGCAAATGCAAGTTTTTCTTTTCAGTTTCCTTAATGTTATGAATGCAGAAAAGAAACTAGGTGCACTAGATTAATAATAAAAATGATTTTTACTTTCGAGAAATGAAGAATACAAACAACAATTTCTCTTTTGAAGGAAAAATGAGGATTTCAACAACAATTTCTCCTATAAGGGAAATGAATATTTTACGACAATTTCCTATTTCGAAAGCAAATGATTCTTAATGTGACCATAAAAAAAACTTTGAAATCAACTTGTCAATGATAAAGAAAAAAAATTTTAAACAAACATTGAACAAATTTTCAGCCAAAGGAGGAAGAAGTATATAGAGTCACTGGTCAATTGAGCATCAAACTTTTTAAAACACAGCAGCAAACAAAACTGAAGCAAGTTGCAAAGTCAAATTCAAGGGAATTTGGTCACTTTCAGAAGTCAATGCAGTCTCCAAGGGGAGACAGTGCTATGCAATGCAGGCTTGGAAGGGAGACAGTGCTCTGCAAAGCACTGTGTCCAGTCTAAGGGTGCGTTGGGTACAATAGACAAGGAAAAATACTATTGTTTGGCTCACTGTCTTTGCAAATTAAGCTCTGAAAAAGTCTAATATTTATGTGTAACAGTTACTGGGTGGATTTACAAAGAAAATCAGAGACTAAAACACCTAGAACTAAGAGAAATTCTCCCTAGCGGAGTCGCCAGTTTGTTGGGCCAAAATTGTAATCTACGGATAAATTATGCTTCCCTAGACAGGTACTAGTCTAGAACAATAGGTGAAAGACTATACTACCATTTCTCCTAACTCATAATAGATACATAGAGAGGATTGGAGGCTTACTTGTTCAGTCGCTTCCAAATGGCTCCTTCTGTCGCTTCTGTTGCAGCTTCAAATTCAAGCGGTTTGTGAGTTGAATTCTTCCTGCAAGAAAGAACACTGAAACAACAGAATATGCAATAATATAGATATCTATTCAAGCTAGTTAGCTAAATCAGTAAAGCATAAACTACATTCATCAACCAAGATCTTACAACATGGAAAATCAAAGTTAACATAGATGGATGTAGGGAAAAACAAGAAGTACTCTCTATTGATGATAGAAGGAGAGGTTACAACCTAGTGACTGATTTGAAGTGACCTTACAACAAAGTTCCCAAGTCTCATCATAGCATAAATCTCTCCAGCAGTAGCTTCACAAACCAAGCTCTCAATTGAAAATTCTCCAGCATTTCTGTACTCAAATTCTTCCTTCTCAAACACTTAGATCTGTGTTCAATTTATAGATGAACTGTAGGTTGTTTTTCAATCAATAGCTTTCCAAAAATAGGCAAGACATGTTTCCATTCATGTAGATGTCAAATGGACACTTGGATCTTAAGCTTGACACATGTGAACTCTTCTAGAAGGCACTGGCCAAGTGGAGATTCCGAAACAATGAGAATTTCACTCCCAATGTGACCAACACACCTGTGAATGTCGGGAAGTGCTTTGCAGAGTAGCCTTGCATGGGGCTATCTGCATATGCAACACACTTATGCCCCTTAGAGCCTGCGTTGGTGAGCTCTCATATGTTAAATAATAAGCTTCAAACCATGGAAACCTTTGCTTGATGAAAGTGTTGCTTGATTTGTCTTATTTCTTGTCTTAGGGCATGTAGCAACTGAAATGATAGGGAATGATAGACCCTTGATCATTGGTCCTGGAGATGATGCCGAGTTAACCAGGTCATTGGGAATGGTGCCCAAATTGACCTATAACAACAATTATTACAGATCAATTTCCCTCTTCCCCGACTTTCACTTCCACCTCTTCCCCCCTCGGCCTTTGGCGAGGGAGCCTCCTCGTCCTGAGGGAGATAGTGGTGAAGAAGGGTCAGCTTGTACCCTGTACATGTTTCCTCGGTATATCATTAAGTCATATGTCTGACAGTTATGTTCATCATGTCCCACGGATGAGCAGAATCAGCAACATTGTTGCTTCAACTCTGGAACATAGGCACCAAGACGGGGGCAGTGGTTGGTATCATGTAGTCCAGCTACGCGACAGTTAGCGCACCATAATGTGGGACCGCTTGGTCCTACAGCCTCTTTAGGGCACAATGTGTTGGCCCCCCCAGCCTACATGTAGTCCACCAGCAGAGGGAACTGATCCTTGGTGTGGCCTGAAATCCTACATCTTATGCACCATACATCTGGGCTAGCTTATTTTCCTTGCTCTTTCTACAAATTCTGGATTTTGAGGTGCATTGCCTCCAGCTGTCCCTGGATCTGCTGTACCCCAAACTGGGCATCGTCTCTTAGTGCAACTTCTAGCTTCATAGCAATCTCCAAGGCTTTCTCTTGTGTCTCAATTGCTCGTTGACTCATAGGTCCGCGCAGGTGAGGTAATAGCCTGAAAATGAACCATTCCTTGTGTTGTCTATCCTCATACTTAAATTCCCCATCTCTGATAACCTTCTTTAGCCGCTGATCAAACTCCCATACCAACTTAGTGGGTCCTTGTCTAAAGTCTTTCAAGTCAACCACCAGTTGAGCGTAGGACTTAGGCTTCCGAAATTGTTGTTTTAAAGCACTCTTTTTTCTCTTGTATTGATGGATCCATATGTTGGCCTACATACCCCATGAACCAATCGAGGGCCCTTCCTTTAAAGGTGAGGGATAGCTGCCCCCTTTTTACAACATCGCTAGCAACATTCTGTGTAGTCTAGACTAATTCCGCTACGAACCAAAATCAGTCCATGTCTTTATCTCCTACACCCTTGAAGGTGGGCAGCTTCATGTTTGTGGCCATATCTTCTTTCGGTAGCGACGGAGGTGTAGGGGAATTCTTGCCCTTATGCTAACTTGACGATGGTGTAGTCAGAGGACTAGTTCCTGCATGTGCATCCAGCTTTCTTAATGGGCTGCAGACAGATCTATCCCCTTCTTGGTTGACTCGGTAGTACTTACCACTTCGTGTTGTACTCTCACTCTGATAATACGTCATTCATTCAGTGTGGCTTCACAAAATTCCCTTTTCGCACAGTAATATTTTAATTAGTAGCGGAAATGTTTGCAAGAACTTACCTCAGAATCCTTTGAAGAACCTCCACTTCACCTTAGAGTAGGATACAAAATGATCGACTGTCAATTCTATTACAAATCCTCCTAGCACACTATCCACCCAATTATCTACAGTTTGGGTGATTGTGTTGTTTGCTTTCTCCAACTTTTGAATCGATTCCGGAGTCCACAGCATAACCTAATCATCTATCCAACACTATGGAATTGTAATAGCCTCGCTAGCCACTCCTAGAGCTCATGTGAAAAATTCACAAAGAAAATTTCATATACTTCTGTGAAAATATATTTGTTCTTCCACTTCTCAGCTGTTAGCTTTGTGCTGCGATTCTCTTTTATAGAAAATTCCTGAATCTGTTTTTTGAACCAGTCTTCGAGATCCAATTTCTCAGGTCTCCAATGACCTCGTGGCATTACCTGATCTCTCTGTCAAAATGCTCCCGGTCCCAGCAACAGAACCATTTGTTGGGTTAAGGGGTCTTGACCCAGGTTCAGATTTAAGGTTTGCCAAAAAACCCCTATACTATTGGCCCTTTCGGCAATGACGTACTTTCGCAGGAAAAAGTCTCACCCGAAGTAGTATGGGTTGGTGTTGGAACCAGGTTTCCACACCCTGGGATAGAGTGGGTAATTAAGGCAGATCTTGTTGAGTTCTATCAGGTTCACACATAAACAAGCTTATTACCAGGCCCTTAACAGTATAACAACATGTAAACATAAACAAGCTACTATTATTAAGAAGATCTTAGCAACACCTTCGCATCCATGTGTGCATCAAAAATTATCATCATAGAATAACAAAATCGTAGCTAATTCATTTATCACAGACACGATCGCAGCTCATTCAAATAACGCAGAGGTACTTTAGTAGTAAACACAACCAGCTCAGATAGCATAGAGATACTTCAATAGATTCTGTGTTAATTAACATCCAAAACCAAGTTACAAACCCAAGTCATAGCCTGCGCACACAGCCAACGGGGTCCGCACACAACAGGACTGAGGATCTCCACGCACACAACCATCAAGATTCCTTACCCAAAACTACCCAAAATAGATCTCAACAGTTCGTACGTAGCATTAATCTTACTTCCCTCTAGACTCAAAATATCTATCTATTTATATCATCATAGCCTGCTATCTTGTGGTCCGCAAATCGTGGTTTGCGGACTCTAGGTCTACCCTTTGACCCATTACAATACATTGGGGGATTTGACCCACCCAAAAGCCACTGCGCAAGACTAATTACTCCAAAAATATATAAAAAAATGTAGCGTTGGAACATATCAAAACGCAGCTAGGGGACCCTGTTCCAACAACACTATAACATTCGATTGAATCCTCATAAGCATGTCTTCTGTGTTAAATCTGGTCATCTCTTAGGATTTATGGTTTCTAAGGAAGGCATCTAGATTGATCATTGAAAGTCGAGGCTATCGTCAATTTTCCTCCTCCCTCTTCTATTCATCAACTGCAGAGCTTGCAGGGGAAAACGAACTTTATCTGTCATTTTGTCCAGGATTATGTAGAGCTTTCTAAAGGATTTACTCGTTTGTTGAAAATAGGGGTCCCATTTATTTGTGATGAAATCGCACAATCTTATTTCAATGCGTTAAAGGCATCTCTCGTTAGTGCACCTTTGTTGCATCCCCTTTATTATCGACGTGATTATTTCCTATATTTAGCCGTCACCGATTGCACCATTGGCATGGTGCTAGTTCAGGATGATGATGGTAGGGATGAGCATGTTATATACTACTTGAACCGCAATCTCTTTGACGTTGATACACATTACGCTCATGTAGACAAGCTCGCTTTGGCAACTGTTCATGTTTTCCAACCCTTTCACCATTACATTATCCTGCACAAAACAATTGTCATTTTTTATTGTAACCCTGTGAATTACATCCTGACTCATCAGTTACTTGGGGGTAAATAATCCAAATGGATTTTTATCCTGCAGGACTTCGATTTAGAATTTTCTAAAGCTAAATCAAAGAAATCTCTAGTTTTTGTTGAGTTTATCTGTGCTCTTCCATCTGCAGTTCCACCCACTCGGCCTTTTACTAAGTTGATTCTAGATGGATCACTTTTTCTCATAAGTAATCTTGATCCATGGTATGGTGATATCATTATCTATCTCCAGACTCAAACTTTTCGACTTGAGTTAACCCACTCTGAGCGACATTGAATTCGTCACCAGTCCCAACCTTATCACATTATTGGGGATACTCTCTATCATACTGGTGTAAATTCTGTCCTTCATCGATGTTTGAATCTTGAGGAAGATGAGAAAGTTTTGAATGACTATCAATCAGGGGCCTATGGCGGTCATATGTCAGGTTACGCTACTGCTCAAAAGATTCTGCACGCAGTTTATTTCTAGTAGTCAATCTTCAATGGCTGCATCCTTTTTGTTCAGAAATGACATGAATGCCAAATATATTCTGGAAAGGAATGCACCCCACCTATACCCTTGCACCCAGTTGTTACTGCCAGACCCTTTGCGAAATAGGCCATTGATTTCATGACCTGTAACCCTCGCTCGGCCAAGGGGCATGGTTATATTATCGTTGCCGTCAATTATTTTAATAAATGGGCTGACGCAATGCCTAGATACGATGTTGAAGGTAAAAATGCAACGAAATTTATTTTTAACCATGTCATAGCTCGATTCGGTGTCCAAAGGCCATAATCACTGATCATGGCTCTCATTTTTGAAATTATATGATGACAGGGCTTACTTTTCAGTTGGGCTTGCGTCACGATAGCTCAACTCCTTACTATCAGCAAGCTAATGGCCATGTTGAAGCCGTTAACAAAGTTTTGGTCATGATGCTTCAATGAACCATTGGGATGCATAAGCGAAATTGGCATCTTATGCTATTTTTAGCTCTGTGAGCATACCAAACTTCAACTAAGATAGTGAGTGGATTCACACCATTCCAATTGGTGTGAGGTCTAGAAGCCACACTCCCGATCAAGTGTGAAATTCCTTCTTTGAAGCTAGTTTTCGAGTTACTCCTTGGTACTTCACTAAAAGGATAATGATTTCTTTATCTTGAATGTCTCGATGAGACCTGCCAAATTGCTGCTTTGGTTATTGAAGCCCAAAATAAATGAGTTAAAGCACAATATCATAAATCTGTGACTCCGTGCATTTTTTCTGAAGGTGACTTGATCTTGTTATATGTTCAAGCTCATGATAATTTGGGGGTTGGGAAACTCAAACCACTGTGGCATGCACCCTTTATCGTTAAACGAGTGTTGGAAAAAGAGACCTATGAGATGGTAGATTATGAAGGAAATCAATTGGTTGAGCCTCGAAATGGGCTCTATCTCAAAAAATATTATGCTTGATTTGGCATAAATACTTTTGTACATTAGTGTGTTTTATTCATTAGTGTGTAGTTAGATTTTGGTGTGATTGTTTGATTTTGGAGACATGTTTTCCTATGCTTACCCTGGGTTCCACTTGGTTTGTAGATGTCATCAAGCCATTATGTTGGTTTTGCTGATGGCGCTTGTCGTAGTACATAGAACTTGTCTTGCGCAACATGGGAACTGTTTTCTCCTAATGGCGAGTTAGTGAATTTGCAAGGCGTGCGTTATCACCCAAAATTTTTCAAAAAAAACATCATTGTGTTATGTTTGTTTGTGGTCATTGTTAAAATTAGGTTTAGAAGTCAATTTATGGTTTGGTTAAGGGTAGATTAGATTTTTATAAGTTCAAAGCCCATCCTTAAGTTCAAATAAAGTCTTTTTAAGGTCCATTCATTTTCAAATATCCATAATTTCCATTTGGGAGTCATTCCATAAAGTGTCATGTCAAAACTGGTCAAATTAGCCAAGAAAACTTACTTTCGTAGCGCCGCTAGTTCAAAAAAGTTGATTTGCACTACGAAACTGCTGAAACTCATGAAGAAAAAACTCTGTTTTCTGGTTTTGAGTAGTCAAATTCCAAGGCGGTTTCTGAGCAATTGAAAACGAATTTAGGAAAACTGAATTTTGTTTTCTTCCTAACAGACCTAACTAAAAAAATCTCTCTCCGTTTATTCAAATGCATTAGGAGGTGGGAGAAATTGATAAATTAACATGCGCTACGAAACTCTTGTTACAAAACTGTCCTATACATGACTGTTTAGCAGTCAACTTCAAGTTCAGTTTCTGGCCAAATGAAAAATTATTTTGGAATTATGAAAGAGGTTTTTCTTCATCACAGCCCCAGATACAATAAAATATCTCATGTTTCTCATATGTGTTATCATTTGGGCGATAAAATGATTTCTTTGAAGCCATATTTCCAGAAACATAGTTTTCCTGTTTTACACATTTTTGTCAAAGGAAGTTTCTAGACAACAGGAGATATGTTTCAAAAAACCAAGAGAGGTTTTTATTTAAGAAATAATGGCCTACAAAAATCTCCTTCTGTTTCTTCAAATACATCATGAAGTAAGAGATATGGGCTCTTTCCCAATACCTATGTTTCAGGAAAAAACAGGAAAAACCAATAGGCCAACCTATTGCAAATGAAGAAGGGACCTCAAGAAGGCTGGAACGACTATGTTTTTCAAGTGATATGATGAAATTAGGTCTATTATCAGTTTTTGGCACATTCACACTTTACATTTTGGAAAAATTTTGACAAAACTTCTCACTCAGTAGTTTCGTAGCGCAAACAGTGCAAAAAGAGTGAAAGCGCTACGAAACTACTATAGCAACTTTTTTCACCCTTTCTCATAAATTTTGGAAGGAAAAATGTGTGTATTATGACATAAAATTGATAGGGAAGTTGTGTTAGGTGATAATGAAGATAAATCTGGAAGAAAGAAGCCAAATTTTTTAAGATAAAGGGTAAAAAGGCTGCGCTACGAAAAGCGCTATGAAACTATGTTGTTTTCGTAGTGCAGGTCTACTTCTGCTATTTTGATGAGTTTGATGGTGGTTTTGGATAGCTGGGACTTGGTGAGGTTTTTTACAGGTGTTACTTCAGTTCCTAACATCAAATAAGCTCAAATTAATGGGTTCATGACAGTCAAAGCGTCTCAAGAAAACAAAGAATCCCATGCCTAGAAAACACGAGATAGTTTCCTAGTTTAATGGAGATCAGCATTGAGGTCATAAAGTGTTGGAGCTTATCATTTGGATTAGACTTTATGGGAATATAGTTGAAAAATTATGTAATCTAGTTTAGATAAGGTTGTTATGAGTATATTTAAGGAGTTTGAATCATATTTTTAATAGGACTGTTCCGATTAGGTTTGCAGCTGTCATTTTGTAATAAATACCATGTCATATGGTTAGGCAAGGTGTCAAAAAGTAGGAATTCGATGTATATAGCATAGGATAAGGTTATATCATGTTTTAAATGGTCTATTAAAGGCCAAGAGGTCTAATTAGCAAAGGGTTGGACATTTTTTAGGAAAACGATTGTGTTTATTGTAAGTGACTATTTACAGCTTAATACAGAGTTTTCTACTTAGCCAACTCAAGATTCAGAAGGAGTTCTAGTGTAATTTTGTTCTAATGGAATCCTTTTACTATTCTATTGTAGTGGTGTTTTCTTATGTTACTCATACTTCATCATTGATGCTCTGAGTTCCTTCATAGACACACTGACTGTGTGTTTTACAGTTTCACATGTGTATTTCTTGACTTGAACTATGATATGCCTTGAATTCCATGCTAAGTAGATTGTTTGGTTTTACTGAAGCTATTATGACTCCATAATCCCAATGTGCACTTGCTAATGAGAATTACAACCAATATCTATTTTTATCGGTTTTTACCCCACATAGAGTTAGCCATCTATATTTCTATCAAAAATCATTAACCCTTGAGAGAGCCCTCTCAGGTTGAGGAGGCTAAGCCTCAATCAAATGTTTGGTCTGAAAAAATTACATGAGATTAACTTAATTGGAAGCCTATCAGGTCTGATTTTGTGATAAAATTTTGGTGCGTCTGCCGGGAGTCTGAAGATTATACTTTCCCGAGATTTTGAAGCTGAACTTCTTAAGGTAACAGGAGCTCATAAAGCTTTTTGAGGCTGCATATACCTTGGTGACTCCACACATAAAATAATCAATTGGAAGGTGACTCCACTGCTTGAAGATCAGTAGCTTGATGAAGTTTCAGAATGAGTTCCATTGCAAGAATAAATGCCAGGTATGGCCCTATGAATCGGTCTCATATCCCTGGTTTTCCAAATCCTATGCCAAAGGTTGAATGGTTAACTAATCTTCCTATATTCAAAGATGAAAATAAAGAAAATGCTACTCTTCATTTGGTTAGATTCCATATGCATGTACACAACGTTAAGGTTCATTTCCCTGAGGATTTTCTCATGAAGATGTTTATGGCCACTTTGGAAGGAAAAGCACAGTCTTGGTATGAAAGCCTGCCAAATGGTTCATTATATTCTCTTGTTGATTTCCATGTTGCATTTTATGAGTTGTATGAAGAGTGTCATCCATCCTTATTGCTGGTCAAAGACTACTGTAAACACTGTGTGAGCTTTATTGAATATTTGGAGAACTGTTATGAAGATGATGAGTTCATGGATGAGGAAATTTTAGAAGCCCTTCATGACAATCCCTTTCATCACCAAGAAGAAAGGATAGCATCTTTCTTAGAAAAATGAAACCCAACAGGAGTTTATTTATGAAAATTATGATACATCCTCTGAGTTTGATGAAAGGTTGCAGGAGACTTGCCAGGCTTTTGATCTTTAGGAGTATGAGAATCATTGCAAACAACAAGAGGAAATATTGGAAGATGATTGCTACAAACCTTAGGTACAAGAAAAATTTGATTCTTCATATCATTTCTTGCATCAGCCTACATCAAATAATGATCACACTAATGAAAAAATGGGTGAAAATTTCTCTTTATCTTTGTCTTCTAATCTGAAATCATTTGAGTGCAAATCAGTGGATAAGATTCAGTTTGTGGATGAATTTGCAGAGAACATTGAAAAAGGCATTCAAGTTTCAAAATATAAAATTCAATCTCATAGTATTCATAATCAAGATCAGTCTTTTCAAATTATTTTAATGTCAGAACACAAATAGGGGGTGTTGCTACCTTTCTTCTTAGAGATTGAGGAAGAATACACTGTTTTTGTAAATCAATTTGAAAATCAGTTTGAAAGCACACAAATAAAGTCTTATGTGGTTGATCAAAGCATGGATAAGTTGTCCAAAGTTACAGAATGTCATGAGAAGCATCAAACATATCATGTCTTCTTTGATCCTATAGTTGACTACATGGAAAAGTTCTACAGTCCATATTTTCATTATGAAGATCAAATGCATCTTATGTTGCCTTGGTCATTCCAGTATCTTGTTTGTTTTTGGTTCAAATGCAGTCAAGAGATTCAAGTGTTAGATCAGATCAATAACTGACTTCATTGGAAGTTTCATGTTCCTTGAGTTACAAATGGAGATTGCGACTGATAGGGTAGGTAGGAGTGTGTGAATAAGCTCATAGTTGATTGAGAATATTTTCAGTAGGTACAAATTTTGGTTCTTATATAGTGGTCATCAAGCTTGAGCCTGAGGTGAAGGCCATTATAGCTTGAGGAGAAAGCTTGGAAATTTCAAAGTTTTTCTGTTTTGGTCAAGAAAAATGGATAGCAGCACTGGAACTACTGGTTCTTAGTGTACCACAGGGACACACTATCCCAAGTGGAGCCTCTGTTATCACCCAAATTTTTTCAAAAAAAACATCATTGTGTTATGTTTTTTTGTGGTCATGTTTCAAATTAGGTTTAGAAGTCAATTTAGGGTTTGGTTAAGGGTAGGTTAGATTTTTATAAGTCCAAAGCCCATCCTTAAGTTCAAATAAAGTATTTTTAAGGTCCATTCATTGTCAAATATCCATAATTTCCATTTGGGAGTCATTACATAAAGTATCATGTCAAAAATAGTCAAATTAGAAAATAAAAATTACTTTCGTAGTGCTCCTAGTTCAAAAAGGTTGATTTGCACTACGAAACTGCTGAAAGTCATGAAGCAAAAACTCTGTTTTCTGGTTTTGAGTAGTCAAATTCCAAGGAGGTTTCTGAGCAACTGAAAATTAATTTAGGAAAAATAAAAGAGGTTTTTCTTCATAACATACCTCACTATAAACACCTCTCTCAGTTTATTCAAATTCATTAGGAGGTTGGATAAATTGATAAATTAAACTGTGCTACGAAACTGTTTTTACAAAACTATCTTGTACATGACTGTTTAGCAGTCAACTTCAAGTTTAGTTTCTGGCCAAATTCAAAAGTATTTTGGAATTATGAAAGAGTTTTGTATTAATAATAGCCAAAGCTACAATAACCTCTCTCAATTTTCTCATATGTATTATCAGTTGGGAGATACAAGGATTTATTTGAAGCCCTATTTTCAGAAACAAATTTTTCCTATTTTACACATTTTTGTCAAAGGCAGTTTCTGGACAACAGGAGATATGTTTAAAAAAAAAGAGGTTTTTTTATTCAAGACATAATTTTCTACAAAAACCTCCTTCAGTTTATCAAAATAAATCATGGAGTAAGAGATATAGGCTCTGTCCCAAGACCTATTTTTCAAGAAAAAACAGGAAAAACCAATAGGCCAACCTATTGTAAATGAAGAAGGGACCTCAAGAAGGCTGGAATGACTCTGTTTTCAAGTGATATGATGAAATCAGGTCTATTTTCAGTTTTTGGCACATTCACACTTTACATTTTGGAAAAAATTGGACAAAACTGCTCACTCAGCAGTTTCATAGCGCAAACAGTGCAAAAAGAGTGAAAAGCGCTATGAAACTGCTGTAGCAGCTTTTTTCACCCTTGCTCATAAATTTTGGAAGGAAAAATGTGTGTATTATGAAATGAAATTTCTATGGAAGTTGTGTTAGGTGATAATGAAGATAAATCTGGAAGAAAGAAGCCAAAGTTTTGAAGATAAAAGGGTAAAAAGGTTGCGCTATGAAATTGTATTGTTTTCGTAGCGCATGTCTACTTCTGCTATTTTTAAGATTTTGATGGTGGTTTTGGACAGCTGGGACTTGGTGAGGTTTTTGACAGGTTTTAATTCAGTTCCTAACATCAAATAAGCTTGATGTAATGGGTTCATGATAGTCAAAGTGTCTCAAGAAAACAAAGAATCCTATGCCTTGAAAACATGAGACTCCTAGTTTAATGGAGATCAACATTGAGATCATAAAGTGTTGGAGCTTATCACATGGATTCGACCTTATGGGAATACAGTTGAAAAATGATGTAATTTAGTTTAGATAAGGTTTTTATCAGTAGATTTAAGGAGTTTGAATCCTATTTGTAATAGGACTGTTCATTAGGTTTGCAGCTGTCATTTTGTAATAAATACCATGTCATATGGTTAGGAAAGGTGTCAAAAAGTAAGAATTCGATGTATCTAGCATAGGATAATGTTATCTCATGTTGTAAATGGTCTATTAAAGGCCAAGAGGTCGAATTAGCAAAGGGTTGGACATTTTTTAGCAAAAAGATTGTGTTTATTGTAAGTGACTGTTTACAACTTAATACAGAGTTTTCTACTTAGCCAACTCAAGATTCATAAGGAGTTCTAGTGTAATTTTGTTCTAATGGCATCCTTTTACTATTATATTGCAGTGGTGTTTGCTTATGTTACTCAGAATTCATCATTGATGCTCTAACTTCCTTCATAGATAAACTGAGTGTGTGTTTTACAGTTTCACATGTGTATTTCTTGACTTGAACTCTGATATGCCTTGACTTCCATGCTAAGTATATTGTTTGGTTTTTCTGAAGCTATTATGATTCCATAAGCCCAATGTGAAATTTCTAATGATAATTAAAACCGATATATATTTTTATCTATTTTTACCATACATAGAGTTAGCCATCTATATTTCTATCAAAAATCATTAACCCTTGAGAGAGCCCTCTCAGGTTGAGGGGGTTAAGCCTCAATCAAAAGATTGGTATGAAACAGTTACATGAGATTAACTTGATTGGCAGCCTATCAAGTCTGATTTTGTGATAACAACGTGTGCTTGGGTCGAAAAACTAACAACAATCCCAAATATAGTGCGGTTATCAAATTATTATCGGAAGCTGTTACTCTTGGTATTAGGGAATTGGTTGTTAAACTCGACTCAAAACTCGTTGCACTAGAGTTGAATGGTCATTATTCAGTCATAAACCCTCACATATTACACATGTATCTACATGTTCGATTATTGAATGAAAATTCGATTACATTACTTATCAACGTATTCTGAGACATCTGAATACATTAACCGATACATTATCTAATTATGTGTTAGAAAAAAAATTTCATTAGATGTAAAAAAACCAAAAACATCATCATCAAAAAAGTGTGCTACATCAAAATGTCAAAAATATATGTTCCAAGACACATGGCTTCTCGAGCCTACATAAGTGAAGTAAAAAGGAATAAATGAGGCATATCTATCCTCTGGCATGGTACTGGTGGTAATATGTGACAACTCTGACTACTTGACCTAACAGTCGACGAAGTCGAGCTGAAACCCCCATCGCATGTCTCTGATACTGCAACGGGATATCATCGACTAAGGCATAGTTTGTTATGCCTCTCATCAAGGTTGTGAGGTTATGCTCCACCTCGACTATAGGGTTATCACCCTCATCGTAAACAACTGCCTCCACTTGTTGAACCACCTGCTGCACTACCTGAGATAACCCTGGAGGCCTCACCACTCCGACATATAAAATTAATAATCATGAAGTTAGATTATTGGTACACACATATAAAAACTGAAATATTGAAAAAATAAAAAATAAAAATCTTATCGAGGTCATCCCATTGTCCTCCCGGTGGAAGAGGAATATCTAGGTCTCCCTTGAAATCTGTCCCTGCATACGGCCAATCATCAACCATGATGAGCTGTTGGTGGATCCACCCAAAGAATGTAGGAAGGAATGACATCTATTTCCTGTCACCTTGAAGAGGCATCAACTCGCTCCATCTATGAAGCCGTGGGTCCCTCGGTGCAGGAGGTCCCATCTCTATTCTCTGACATCGAAACAGTGGCACCCTCACTAGGAAGAGAGTCACTAAGATTGATCTGTTTCCAAATTGCTTCAACTTCACTATTTTTCATTTGGTGATTTGAACCTTCAAGTTGACCAACAATCCCTCACACCATTTGAACACTTTTGGACTCAAGCATTCCACAACATATTGAAATTGATACTTTCTCATATCATGAAGGGACTGTACCCCTGTGTAATATTCCTAATTAGCTTTAGCTAGTTGGAATATTAAAATTTTCTTTGTTCATAACCTAGATGAATAAGTGGGTAGAGAGACCCTTAAATCTATTTAGTAGGAATAAAGCCACTTCTTGTCTGAAATTGGATCAGTGTAGCTAGTTGAAATAAAGAAACCATTGGTGTGAATGGAGTCAATGCATGTGGATGGGGTCAAGGTTGACCAAATCAACAACACTGTCATGGAGGGAGTGGAGAGAGTGGAGGACAATGCAGTTATGATGGAGGAGTATATGCATGGGAGTAACATATTTAATGAGTGGGACCCAAGGTGAGGAAGATCACAAAGAATATAAGGAAGAGGATGGCAGCCATAAAGGCATTCTGAATATTGTTTATGTCTTGGTCTTTTAATAATTCCTGCACGCTTCAACTGTTTAGTGGAGTCTGTTGTGTTTTTTAGCACAAGGGTGTTTTCAGGAAAAAATCCCACCCTCATCCTCGTGGGACTTCGAGTGCCTACTCAAGAGAGGTATAATGAGCTTAATTTCCACTATCTGGCATTAAGAAAGAAGCTGCCATCATCCACAGCACAATCTCCTTCAGAAATTGCGTTATTTTGCAGGGAAATTCAGTGGAGGGTTGAAAAACCTAGTTTGTGAGCTAGTTTCCTAGTGAGGGGAGCAACCCTTCACCCGAAAATCTAGAGAGGAGAATTTGAAACCATTTTCTTGTTATATCAACCATATCCTAGCAGTGATTTAGTGGTAGAGTGTTATTCAGCCCTAGGGCTTCATTTTTCATAGTGTGTATTTTCAGAAACCCTTCCTGGGTTGTCTTGGAATTGTGCTTGGCAGCTTATATATCTATTCCTGACACTTTTTGAGCATTATATTAGCAGATATATACATTTATATTTTCCAACCACAGTTACACTCACTAGGACTGCGTTGTCTTGGTTCTCTAACATTTTTAGTAGAAACAACATTTCATGTTTGGGTGTATTTGATCATTGGAGGCTTGTTTTTCCTAGCTTGAGTGATTTGTTCCTCAAGATATTGTACCTATTTTATGTTGTTATACATAATAAAATGGACCTATGATTTTCTCATATTTGATGTATTGGTAATTATTGAAATTTCCAGTTTTATGTTCAATATATATATATATATATATATATATATATATATATATATATATATATATATATATTTTTTTTTTTTTTTTTTTTTTTCTGTTTTGGAATATTACAGTAGTATCAGAGCATAATATTGGCTCAACTTGTGGGGCTATACATCTATAACATCCGGAGAAATGGATGAAAGAGAGATTCCAAAAATTCTTCTCTAGACTATGCAAGATCTTTCCAAAGAAATCAAGGAGATGAGGGTATAAAGACAGAAGGAATCCCCTAGATGGTTTCAACATGGAGAGAGTTCTGGCACCTCACATTATTGGTGTGAGCACCAACATCATAGCCAGTTTCACAACACTCCACCATGCCCACATTCCTATCAATAGGAAATGAGGGATCACAAGAGGAGGAGACTCTTGGTGACTATTTACTAGAATATGAATCTCAATCCCAGAGGTTTAAAGAGCATCTAAACTTCCAAGAGTTTTGTTGTATCAAGGACAATAAAAGATCTGATAATCATAATAGAGGTGGAGGGTACATGCAGAACCATGATCTACAATGTACTATGGGTAGATTATTTCTACCCACTTTTGATGGGTTACCCAAGTGCACAACCAAAGCTTAGGTAGAGAAGTTAGACATCTATTTCCAGCTAAAACGAGTTTCAGAGATGGAGGCCATCAAGATAGCAGCGCTGCACCTTGAGGGTGAAACACATGAGTGGTGGTTTCATGGTCTATATACACTAGGGCATGAGAGTGTCACTACTTATGCAGAGTTTACTCGGAGTTTGGTGGAAAAAATTGACAGCAGAGATCCAAAAGCACATTTTGTTGAGCTAGCTAAACTCAAGAAAACAGGAGATCCAGAAACCTATATTTCTGAATTTATAAAACTTTCAGTCATGGTGCTAGATCTATCCACAGCTAGAAGAGTGTATATGTTTATTGATGGGCTACCAGATCCTTTGCATGGTTTGGTGAAATACACTAGACCAACTACACTCTAGGAGGCTATTGAGAGGGCTAGATATTTGCAACATGATTTGCCAAGGGAAAAGGCCCCATTTCAACAAAATATCTCCCCTCAAGTAAAGGGAAAAGAGGTGAAGGTTCATCCTTCAAAGGAGAATCAAGAAAAAGGGCCTCTTAATGATGATGTCCATGGAGATCTAAGGAAGAGAAAAATTTTCTTCACTTGTTTAAGAGCCATGGCACCAGGGCACCAGTGTGCTACTGGGAAGGCACATTATATTAAGGTATTATTTGATGATGAAGAGGAGCGAGAATAAGATTTAGAGGAGGAGGCCATCACTATAGTAGCAGGAGGATATCCGCCACCACCTGGAGGTGGGAAGGGAGCATTTTCTCCAAGAGGAGGAGCCCTTGCAGCTTTGCGGGGAGTTCCCAAGTATCTAATATTGAGAGTCCGAGGAAATTTTTAGGGGTAGCTAGTGTCGGTATTGATAGAAAGTGGGGCTACCCACAAATTTATTGATACTCAGTTGGTGTAGAGGAGAGTAATCCCCACAGATGATTTTGAGGGATTCTCATTTTTGGTTTTGAGAGCTAGAACCATGCAGTGTGTCAAGTATGTTCCGACATTGACCATCACTATGGGGACTTACACATTGACAGAAAACTTCTTTGTGGTAGATATTCCAGACACCAATGTGATATTGGGTGTTCAGTGGTTGATCACTTTGGGGAAGGTCACCACAAATTGGGAAAACTTGGAGATGGAATGGACTGATAAGAAGAACGGTGAACACCAGAAGATCAGGGGAATGCACACTTATCCACCCTAGATAGTCTCAACACACATAATGGAGGATTATTTGTGCAGAGGGGACATAGAGTGGGTAGTAGAACTACATTTTTCAGAGGCAGGAGGTAAGGGTGCACCAGTCCACCAGGATGTACAGTCTATTCTAGACCACTACTCGAAAGTATTTGGGGACATATCATCGGGAAGGCCAAAAGACTGGGGGTTTTAGCATACCATTGAGTTGGAGCAGGGGATCTAAGTAGTGATCACCACACCCTATAGGAATCCAAAATCCTATAGGGATGAGATTGAAAAATCCATTTAGGAGCTCTTGGCTTTAAGACATATCTGGCCTAGCACCAATCCCTTTGCTTTTTCTATGGTCTTGGTGAAGAATAAGGATGGTACATTGAGGATGTGCATTGACTATAGAGCCTTAAATAAGAAGACAATGAAGAACAGGTACTCGATTCCCAAGATCGATGAGCTGATGGATGAGATAAGGGGATAAAAGTACTTCTCAAAGTTTGATTTGAGGTCAGGCTACCATTAGATCAAGGTGAGAGATCAAGATATTCCCAAGACTACATTTTGATGTTATTATGGCCACTTTGATTTGTTGGTGATTCCCTTTGGGTTAACCAATGCTCCAGCTACTTTTTAGTCTTGTATGAACCACATCTTCCATGGTCAATTGAGGAAGTTTGTGCTATTTTTCTTTGATGACATTATTATTTACATCCACACATGGGAGGAGCATCTACAACATATTGAGATAGTATTACACATTCTTGAAGAGAAGCAATTTTATGCTAAGCTCTCCAAGTGTGAATTTGGGCTCACATAGATGCTTTATTTGGGCCACATCATTGGAGTAGATGGAGTGAGAGTTCATGAGGATAAGATTCGGGCTATTCAGGATTGGCCCGAGCCAAAGAATGTGACAAAACTTTGGGGGTTTGTAGGCATATGTACCTACTACCAGAATTTTTTCAAGGTGCTCTCCCAACTAGCAACATCACTCACAGATCTGACCAACAAGGGAGCCTTTGGTTGGACAAACACAACACAGAGGGCCTTTGATAGGATCAAGGAGGTAATGAGAAATTGTCCAAGGTTGGTATTTCCTGATTTTACCTAGCCCATTGTGCTGGAATGTGATGCTTCATGGGAGGGCATTGGAGTAGTTTTGATGCAGGGGTCACCCCATAGATTTTGAGAGTCAGAAGTTGTTGACTCATGAGAGTTTGTACTCTATATATGATGAGGAAATTTTGGCTATTATGCATGCATTAGCCAAGTTCTGGCAGTATTTGGTGGGCAATAAATTCTGAGTGAAAACTGATCACAACAATATTCAGTTCATTCTTGAGCAGAAGCAGCTACAAGAGAGGCAACATAATTGGGTTAGAAAAATCCATGCATATGACTTTGACATTGAATATGTCAAGGGGAATAGTAATGTAGTAGCGAATGCTTTATCACATAGGCCAACAACACTATCATTAATGAGTATGGATACAGATTGGAAGGCCTAGCTATTGGTGGAGTATTCCAAAGACCGCTTTGCATGTGAGACCCTAGATGGGTAGATAACCGATGAGAGGTATAGGGTGATGTGTTAGAAAATAACATATTATAGAGCAATGCAACACATAAAATATGTGGAAAACACAAGCACACAAAACACATAAAACCAGAGAGACACAGATATACGTGGTTCACCCAGTTTGGGCCACGTCCACCCCGAACAACCAGTCCTTCCTTTCTATTATCTAGAAAAATGAAGAGACACAACCTACAGCAAATCTGTTGTAATATCCTCTGTTCTCTCTCACAGTATCCCTATATGTTTCTCGCTCTGAGAATACTCATACAATACACAACCACAATACGATACCCTCATACAAGTGAGGGGTTGCCTTCAAGGGAAAAAATCCCTAAAATAAACACAACTTCTACCGTCAGATCATCTGCCTAATGAACGGCCCAGATTGGCTAGAAATTACTATACTTTTACAAGGCAATTTTACATTTGTTTTTAGCTTTGGGGGCGCTGCCCCCGAAACCACCCCGCCAAGGAGGGGCTCCATAAAGTCACAGTCGCCCCCCCTAGACCCCCCAGGTAGTGTTTAATTACGGGTGGTGTTGCCAACCCATTAAGGTACAGGGATCCAACACTGTGATACAAAGTAAACAAGATAATTAGGATCCACACCCAACAATATTCCACTTGGATACTGATTGTAGCAACTCCACCACTACTTAATTTGCTGGAAAATGACTCAACTTTGGACCTGGTTGTTTCTCATATTTCATCATCATACTTGAAGACCAATTGAAACTGAGCATATTCTCAATTTCTCCCTGGTTACAACTTTTGTTAGCATATCTACATGATTCTAGCTAGTGTGTATCTTTTCCAGCTTCAACTGTCCATCTTCCAATACTGACCATATGAAATGGCACTTAAGCTGTATGTGTTTAGTCCTAGAATGAAATGCTGATTTCTTTGCAAGATGAATGGCACTTTGGCTATCACTGTATAACATGCCCATATCATGCCTATTACCCAATTCATCCATCAACCTTTGTAACCAAATCATTTCTTTACTAGCATCTATAGCAGCAACATACTCTACTTCTGTTGTTGAAAGTGCAACACCACTTTTGAAACCCAAATGACAGTTTTTCCACCTACAGTAAATACATATCCTATAGTGCTCCTCTTATTATCTCCGTCACCTGCCATATCTGCATCAACATATCCCTGTAGAGCAATGTTTGAGCCACCAAAGCATAATGCTTGATTTGTGGTACCTCTCAAATATTTGAGAATCCCTTTCACTGCCATCCGATTTTCTTTTCCTGGATTTTTCATGTACCTGCTTACAACTCCCAGTGCATGTGTAATATCAGGGCTTGTGCAGACCATTGCATACATTAAACTTCCAACTGCTGATGCATATGGAACTTTAGACATATAATCCATTTCTTCTTGGGTCTTGGGGCACATCTCCTTACTAATTTTGAAATGGCTAGCAAAAGGTGTACTAAATGGTTTTGTATTCTACATATTAAATCTTTTCAACACCTTTTGTATGTACTCATTATGAGACAATGTTAATTTGCAATTTTTCCTGTCTCTAGTGATTCTCATACCAAGGATTTGTTTTGCAGCTCCCAAATCCTTCATTGCAAATGAATTTGCCAATTTTATTTTGAGCACATTTATTTCCTGCATGTTAGACCCTGAAACAAGCATGTCATTTACATACAATAACAATATAATATAGCTTCCATCATTTTTCTTTTTTAGATAAACACAATGATTAGAGTGACATCTAGTATAACCTTGTTCATACATAAACTTGTCAAATTTTAGATACCACTGCCTTGGAGCCTGTTTTAAGCCACACAAGCTCTTATTTAGCATGCACACTAATTTATCCTTCCCTTTGACCTCATATCCTTCTAGTTGCTGCATATATATCTCTTCCTCCAAATCTCCATGGAGAAATGTTGTCTTTACATATAAATTTTCAAGATGCAAATATTCCGCTACTACAAGACTTAAAATAGTTCTAATTGAAGTCATCTTAACAAAAGGAGAAAATATTTCATCAAAATAAATACCTTTCTTCTGTGAAAACCCCTTCACCACAAGTCTAGCTTTGTACCTCTATTTTCCTCCATCTTCTTCCTTCAGCCTGTAAACCCATTTATTTTGCAATGTTGTTTTACCTGCAGGAAACCTGACTAAGTCTCAAGTCTAGTTACATATTAAGGAGTCCATCTCTTCTTCCATGGCTATCTCCCACTTATTCCTGGTTTCAACCTGCAAATCTTCTTCATAACATTAGGGTTCACCACAATCGGTCAAAAATAAATAATATAATGAAGGAGAGTATCGTTCAGGGGGTCTACTTATCCTGGTAGATCTTCTGACACCACTTTTAGGTGTTTGAGGTACCTGTTTCTGTTGTGGTGGTTGTTGTTGTTGTGGCTGTTGATTATTATTATTTTTCAGGCACCTTTACTTTTTTTGTGATCTCATCAAGAAATGTGTATTCTTTGTTTTCTTTTTCTTGTTTCTTTTCCTCCAACTGATTCTTATACAAGACCTTTTCATTGAATATTACATCTCTGCTCCTAATGATTTTGTGATTTTCATAATAATATAGGCGATAACCAAAATCATTAACACCATATCCAATAAAGGTACATTTCTTTGATTTTGCCTCAAGCTTTGTTCTATTTTCTTTATTAATATGGAAAAAGGCCTCACAACCAAAAGGCTCTAAAAAAGAGTAGTTTACCTTTTTACCTTTCCATGCCTCCTCTGGAATACCACCATCCAAGGAACTTGAAGGCCCTCTGTTTATTAGATAAACAACAGTATCTACAATGTTTTCCAAAAATTGTAAAGGCAATCCTGCATGAAATCTCATACACCTTGCACGCTCCATGATTTTTTTGTTCATCCTTTTTGACACACTGTTTTCTTGTGGTGTTCTTGGAACTGTCTTCTCTCTGTGAATTTCATGCTCTGAAAAATACCTATCAAACTCTTTGCTGCAATATTCAACTCCATTGTCTTACCTGAGACGCTTCAACTTCTTTCCTTTCTATATCTCAACCGAAGCTTTCCATTTCTTGAAAGTACCAAATAAATTAGATTTATTCTGAATACAATAAATCCAAGTTTTTCTAGTTTCATCATCAATAAAAGTAACATTATAACGAGAGCCACTAAGAGATGATACCTAAGCAGGTCCCCATACATATGTATGCACAAGCTCTAATTTTTCGCTCTTCTTTTCTTTCCCAACTCTGAGAAATATGACTCCCTTATTTTTTCCATAGATGCAATTCTCACAGGAATCCAAATCAATATTCTTCAAAACTGGCAACAAATTTCTTGAGTGAAGAATCTTCATCCCCTTTGTTGGTGTCCTATGATTTGGCAGATTGGAATACCAAATGACAAGGCAACATTGAACCAATCTTTAGAGTTCTAGGACCTAGACTTCCTAGACTCAGAGAGGGATCTCTCAGGTTATTTTACAAAGGATGTGTGCTTGTTTTCTTTTAAAGGTTGATTTTAGGCTAGTTATTAATTACAAGGTTTGTTTGATTGTTTTTGGTTGGACATAATGATAAAAGAGCATAGATAGAATGGGAAATCTCTAAATTATTGGGTAATGGAGTCATATGGAAGTCATGATAAGTTTATAAAAGGATCGGGGAGTATCATAGGGAAAATCTAACTTGGCCAGTGGATCTTCAAAGTTTGTGAAATAATGAGATGAACATTAAGGGTGAGAATGAAAAGTAGGACAAAGAGCAATTAAGAATTCTTTATCATGTACTTTAAACAAGAAACATATTTCAAGGAATCTGTTTTGAAGCAAGCCAAAGGACAGGGCAAACCATAGACTTCTTTGGACAGACTTTTATTAAGAAAACCTTTTAGACAACAATCCAACAATCAAAAGACTACTTTTAGATAAGAAAACATATAAGAAAACAGTAAGAGCAACCTAAGATCAAACATAAATAATCTAATCTACTTTTGACTAACTCTATAAGGATGTTTAAAGAAACTTATAAAGGCAGACTAGAGGACAGGGCACACCATATACTTCCCTAGTTTAGACTCTACCAAGCATACTTTAAAGAAGTTTCAGAAAAAATTCTCAAGTTTTACTCAAAGAGCATGGACTTACAATTTAATTTCCTGGTTTCACTCTATTGAAATCATTCCTTAAAACAATCTCTCAAGCCGTACTCAAAGGAACATGGACTTACCAAAATAGAAACTCCTTGGTTATACTCTATTGAATCATTTCTAAAATAACAAGCTAGATGGAACTGGAGGGAAATTAAGAATCCTCCAATCATACCTTGCAGAAGAAAACATTTAGACAGTGAAGAGTAAAAAGCACTAAGGTGCTTTCAAAATACATTTCTTAGCCTAAAACCTTTACTCTACTGTAACAAAGAAACATGGAAACATAATGAAAACAAGAAATAAAAATAACAGATAGAAGCATTTCACCAACAACCAAGCTCAGGGATCTAGTGACCAAGCCTCCTCCATCAACAAACAGGTCAAGACATCCACAGATTCCAAAACATTAATTTTCCATTAACTTCCAAGAGACTATGTATTACTTCAAAGAGTCATCAAATGCCAACAATATAATGAGTTCAAATGCATTATTTATGCTGCAAATGAGGAGGTGGAGCTAATCTAGGGTTTGAGTGTCATTTATTACAGAGTAAATGCATTCTTGACCTTGAAAACCATGCAAGGCTTAAGGTAGGAACATGTGCAACTACTTCTTTGTTTTAATAACTCTGTCTTAACTTCTAAGGAAAAGATAGGTGCAAAGTTTGACTTTGAGGCCTATCTTTAAATATTACAATAACTGCCTTGAAAGATAAAAATATCTTCCGACTGTGTAATCACTGCCATTTGCCTTTATGAAAGGAAATCAAGTTGGAGGTGGTAATTAGATCTTTTTGGAGAAATAACTGCTTCTTTGTTGAGTTTCTTGAGACTGTCTTTGAGTTACGTTGCCTTGGTTTGATCATTAAATTGTGCCTTAGGCTTTTAACTTTGATTTGTTCGTAATAGTCTATCTTACTGCTTTATGATTGATTTAATCATTATATCCTTCATCCTTTGTCCTTCGTTTCTTCACTGATCCTTTGTTTTTCTTTTGTTGTGTGCAAGGGTTTCCTTTGGTGTGCTGGAGGGTTTTATGATTCAATCAGTAGTCATGAAATACTGATCAAACCTTTAAATCAAACCCTGAATCCCTTTCTGTTTTATTTGGCCTTTAAGGATCGTCATCCCGAGACCAAGCCACTTAAATTGGTTGTGGGATGGCCTATGAAATTTGGGCCACCATTAAAACTTGCACAACAAAACACAAAATTAATTAAAACCTGCATTTTTGGCTAAACAACATTTCAGAAGCTGGAGGTGGGGGTTTGGAGTGATTGCGGAGGAGGGAAATGCATAGAGGAGGGGTTCCATGGTTGAACCAACAAAAAATTTGAATATGGGCGCGAATTGGAGGTTAGGCAGTTTTGTGGAAAAACCAGCGGTTTTCACACTAAATTTGAGCGGTAAGAGGTAAAGGGTGGAGAGCGCATGATTCCATAGAATGGCCACCACGCGTCCAGGCCAATACCACCTATTTCGGCGGATAAGGGTTGTTAAAACCCGGCACCGAAATGTGCGTGATATGAATCTGCACCGTCAGATCTCAAGGAGTGAGATTGACGATGCGGGTGGAGCCCGAAGGCTGGGTGCAAGTTTGGTGGACGGGAATAGTGGAGTACAGGTGGCAGACGGGGATTGGGGTGCTGGTTTTTTGTGGAAGGTGGGACCGGCAGTGTCGTGAGTGCTTTGTCGTGTAGCAAAAAGGTTGGGGAGCAGAATGGAAAAGACAGAGTTGGATCGGTATGATCGACGGTGGAGATTTGTTTGGAGGGATGAGCAGGCGAGGTGAGAAGAATGAGTGGTAGGGCTAGAAGTTTGGGGTGGAGGAGTGGTCTCGTGGGGAAGGAAAATAGGACCAGGGGTTATAAGGAGAGGGGTTTTTAGGAATAGCAGGTGGTCAAGGGATTTGGTTCGTATGAGGGGAAGGGGCTGAGGGCTTAAGCCCAAATGGGCTTAAGGCCTAATTTCTCAAATGGTCGGATTTAGGCCTAAACAGAGGGTTTTTAAGCCTTTTTTGAAGGTTCTGATAGGGTTAGGAGAGGGTGTTTAAACCAAATAAAGAGGTTTTTAATGGTTTTAAAGGTATTTTTAAGGGGATGGAGGATAAATGAAGGGGAAATGGGATTTTTCAGAGGGGAAAAGTACTATTGAAGTAGGAGTAAAACAAGGAAAAAATGGGGAAATGAAATGGAGGTGGAATTTTGAAAATAGCATGAAATTAGTCTTTTTGGAAGCAGCAGGTTAACTTGGAATAGATTTGAATGAATATTTTAGTGAATGGGTGTAATGTTCCTTTTTCAGGATTGCTCATAAATCATACATGAAAAATGCATTTCCAGAAACATATGTAATAAAACAGTGAAATTATCACTTGTATCCCGTAGATACATCCATCTAGCATCTAAATACAAAAGTAGATCAGAAAGAAATGAAACTAGGTGGGTTAAACAGATCTCCCACACTAGAGTAGCTGAAAATGACTAAAAACCCCAAACTGCATTTTACCGGAGTTGCTGCATCAATGGATTGTTCAGTCTAAAGAGGGTTTTAACATAAAAATTTGGGATAAAAATAGATATACTCATATATTAATGAATAATGTTGAAGTACAGTGATCTAGTCTCCTCATACAAAATACAAGAGAACTCGGCAAGGGTTTCTTGTAAAATACTCTGCATACAAATGTGATCTTCAGAAAATTACTGAATAATCACTGAAACACTAAAGCACAAGAGCATAGAAGGCTGGAAAGATATCTAATCTGAAGTATAACCCTCAAGGTCTTCCTCCCATGAAAGGATAAACCTCTCAATCACAAGGAAACACCGCAACGGGGCCACCAAACCATGCAATGATCACTGCCTCCAAAATAACCCACTCCCTAGAAGAAAAAACGTTGGGAGGGTATGAGAAATGTGTGGTCTGATACCACAGATATGAAATAAGCTCTGGGGCTCTCCAAACAGATCTCTCAAGTGAAGGAAAGTTTCCTCCAATGAGAAACTAGCTCAGAAGCTGGGATTCCAATCCCTTCCATTGCTGCACCCAGCAACACTACACAATCTCCAGAAAAGTTGTTTCGATGAAGATGGATGAAGCTTGGCCTGAAAAACTGATGTGGAATGATGAATAAAAACTCTCCCAATGAGCTCCTCAAAGGAAAGAGGTGGGATTCCTACCCGGGAACACCCAGTGCTAAACAGCACTGCAGCTTTGCTAAGCAGCAAAGCGGCAACAATTCTTGGCAAGCAAGAATAATAATCTACAACATGATGAATAATGATGCCATCCTCTTTCTTATATAATATTTGAGTTTTCTTTCCCTTGGCCCCACTCACTTAGGTTACTTCTAACCCAAGTTACATTTCCCTCCAAAATTGTGTTATCCATCTTAGGATTCCTCCTCCACTAAAACTGTGTTGTTGACTTGGTCAAAGAAGCTTCATTTTATCTTTGTTCACACATGGAGGTGTTTTATTAAGCTAGAAAGAGTGTCTCCTTTCACACTTGGAGTGTTTTTATCCTCCTTAGGATAATTATGGGCTTTTCTACCCATTTATTCACCGGCTAAAGTTGCTGCTAACTCTAATGTTCCTTTTAGCTGGGAAGCTAAAATTTTGGAACATTACAGTCCTCCCCTCCAAAATATTTTCTTGTCCTCAAGAAAATGCACAAGGAGAGAAAAATATCTCCCCTCCTCCTCATGTGGCCTCCCATCAATAGCCTCCATCACTGCATCAAGAGAATCTGCAAATATATTATCATCCAATGCTCCCTCCCAAGTGTGCAAAACCAAAGTATCTGCATCAATCTAAGGTGGAAAGTGTGAATGGAAACCTACTAGCTGTCTCATGGCCTCCAAAAGTAGGAGTGATAAACAACATGGTGAATGATTTCCTCCCTCACCCATGCTATCATCCAAATGAAGTGAGTCACCCTCCAACATGGTAACTCATGAAAAGTCTCCTCCACCCTGTGCTCCTGAAATGAAGGTGGGTTGAATGAATGTAAATGATAGGCAAGAAGGCCTATCCCAAGCTATCCTCCTCTCCACTCATGATAAGCGTAGACGGCATGCTAATCTTGGGCTGAAACATGATTTCCCTCCAATGGCAAGAAGAAGATTGAGCCTCCAAAGACTCTTCCTCCAAAATCATGAGTCGTGCCAACCCAGACCATTCCATTCAAGATGAATGGCACACCATCACCACATGGCATCCAAATCATAAAATGGCTGAAGGTTATGTGCAAGTTTGGATGATACATATGGTCTCTCTGGTGGATACAATGCAATTCTCCCAACTGCTGGTTGAGAATGTCATAAGGCAAGTGGTCCTGCAACAAGTTACAAGCTGTATATGTTTGTTCTCCCAACATGGGAAAGTAAGCATCAATGTCTATCAGCTGTACATAGATAAAATTACAATACACTTGCCCAAAGTCATGTATAGATGGGCTACTATATTCATAAACATTGGCTCTAAAGTGACCATGAAACCCAAAAATACTCTTGGTCTTTTGAGGAGCAATGCACTGTTCAAACATGGTGGGAAAGTAAAAATACTCATTGGAGTAATCAACAAGTACAGAAATGCATTTCCTACCATACATAGTGAGTAGGCTACAATTGAGGTCCATGTATAATCTCCCCCATGAGGATCCGCTCACAAAAATCTGCAAGAAGAAGGGATACACATACTCTTTGGAACACTCCATCAAGAAGAACATACTCCCATGTGTCAGCGTTGTAGGCCTTAAGAATAAGGCTCCATGAATTCTCCCTGTGACATTCCATATGCCAAAGCCATCCACCATCATGCTGCTATGTGAGAAGATCATCTCCCGGCATGGAAGTCTCTCACGATCCTCCAATACTGAAGGTAACCTCCTTGCACCATGAATTTGCCTTTCTTCTCTTCAAAAATATCATGAAAAGTATGGGAATAATTTTTCCCATACTCTTCCAAGTGTAACCATAGCAACAAAAACTTTTGTTGCTGCCTCATCTCTCTCTCATACAAGCCATAGAGTAAGATCATGAAGGTCAACTTGTATGATGCCCCATACCAACAAGTCTTCTGCTACTCTATCATATGGGTTCCATGCCATCCAATTTGTTTTTCTCTCCATATAAATCCTCCCTTGAACAAAAACACATCAGCTATACAAGGAAGCAAGATACAATAAAAACAAGTTTCCAAATGACAACCAGAGAGTGAATCATGGTCCCTCTCATGGAACCAGCACAGTGCATCCTTTGCCTGCATCAAAATAAGAAATAACAAGTACATTTCCAACCACTTTTTTATTGCCACAGTCATATCATAATATGAAAACATGAAGTTACAATATGGTGTCAATGGTGCATACCAAGAAACATGTGGCTTCCCCCACAGCCCATTAAAAGGATAGCCAAGATCGATGCTACAAGTAGTTGCAAGTACATCATCATACAATATGTAATAATAAGCAAATCTTCTTGATACATCATGCTGCTCAAATAAGGAAAAGAAGTACAATAAAAAATGTGAAATTATACCTCCTCCATCATGTACTTGAGGTCTTCAGCTGAAATGGCTCAACTGGAAATTCTCCCTTACTCCCAATGAGTAGGAAGGTGGCTGTGACATCCTATCTATCACCATCCAGGCTATGCATCTCTCCATATGCTGATATATGTCATGCTGGATGCCCTCCCAAGTGAACTCCTCCATCAACTAGAAATATGCATCAAAGTGCATAAAATAGAAGCCCTCATGTGCTACATGTAGCAGCTTCTCCTTGAGACTATAAGATCTATTCAAGAAGATCCTACCATAGGAATATATGACCACATCATCCACCATGTATCTGTAATCTCCATCTGGGTCATCAAGAATCATGCATGCACCCAGATCCTTGGAGTACTCTACCAAAAGATGAGATCTCCAATAAGGATCAATCCTCCTCAAAGACAACACTGGTGATCTGTCATGTGAAGCTCTCCTCAAGCTGTTGCCTACTAATTTGACATCCCCCATGCCAAAGTATTCCTCCAAACTCTTCACCTCTCCAAAATCCAAGAGTGGTGAGTCCAAAGACAAGATGTCTTCCATCAGCTCTAGATCAGGTGGCCTCCCAGGTGGAATGCCTCCATGTAGTGGGACATCAATGTCAAAAGTATACTTCATATATGATTGGGAAACCTTGCCCTTTCCCTTACTATGCAAATCAGTTTGCCTCTTCCTTGCATTAGCTTTCTGAAAAAGAGAAGGGTGTGTGCTCCTCATCAATTGATGCTGCTCTTCATCCCTTTCTGCTTCTTCCAACTGCAATGCTGTACAATCATGCTGCTCACTGATTGTGCTTAGATCTCTATGTATGATATCCTAGGGAACTTCTTGCAAAGGCACAAGAATCCCTCTTGTGGGAGCATGTGCTCCTCTCTCCTCTGCATGAGGCACTGGATGTGCTTTAGATGTGATAGCGTTGTTGCCCTCTTCTTCATCAATGTGTGTAGGCAACATCTCAACAATTGGATCCCTTTGTGAAAAAGTGATCCCCGTGCCCTCTTGTTCCAGAATATGAACTGGAGGTTTTGCTTCAGGAAATGTGTAATGCAAGACATCAGCTCTTCTCATGGTTTTCTGAAATGGAGTTTCCTCCATCACATGCAAGGGTTTTTTTTTCTCAAGTTTTCCTTGCTCATGTGTCTTAGGAATTTTTTCACCAAACCTCTCCATTAATGTTTTTATGAATCTTGCAAAAGAGAAAGTATTGGAATTATTTAAGGAATAAGATTCAAAAATCCACCATGCATGTTCCTTACCTCTGAAATGCAGCGCTGCAACTCTGATAGCTTCATCTCTAGAAATATGGTTCAACTGCAAATAGGAGTTTATCTCCTTCACCCAAGTTCCAACTGAACATGTAGGTGATCTAGCAAAAGTAGATAAAAGAAGTCTATCTGCATCCTGCTGTTGGATATTCTCTATCTGGATCTTGCAAAAATCTTGGAAATTAGTATGATCTCTAAACCTCTCATTTTGAGATTCATACTTCTGCAACAAATCACTAAGAGTCATTCTCTTAGGAATTCTTCCTCCTCCCATCCATCTCAGGATAGCTCTGGGAATTTGACTGCACTGTGAATCATGGGGTGCAGCTGCATGCTCACACTCACCATGTGAAAATCTAGATTCAGCTCTAGAATGAACCTCCTTTGGAGATTTTATCTCCAATCTTATTTTCCTTAGCTCTCCTTGAAAGCTCTTCATAGATTTTGGAAGAAGATTTGTAAGCTTGTCTTCATTTATTCCTGCACACACTGAAGATTTCTGGATTCTATCCATCTCTCCTTCTTCTGATAGCTTGATCTCATAGGCTGGCCCAAAGATCATGCTCTGATACCACTGTAATGTTCCTTTTTCAGGATTGCTCATAAATCATACATGAAAAACGCATTTCTAGAAACATATGCAATAAAACAGTGAAATGATCACTTGGATCCCGTAGATACATCCATCTATAATATAAATACAAGAGGAGATCAGAAAGAAATGAAACTAGGTGGGTTAAACAGATCTCCCACACTAGAGTAGCTAAAAATGACTAAAAACCCCAAACTGCATTTCACCGGAGTTGTTGCATCAATGGAATACGCAATATAAAAGGGGTTTTAACATAAAAATATGGGAGAACAATAGATCTACTCATATGTTAATGAATAATGCTGAAGTATAGAGATCTAGTCTCCCCATACAAAATACAAGAGAACTCGGTAAGGGTTTCTTGTCAAATACTATGCATACAAATGTGATCTTCAGAAAATTACTGAATAATTACTGAAACACTGAAGCACAAGAGCATAGAAGGCTGGAACAATATCTGATCTGAATTAGAACCCTCAAGGGCTTCCTCCCATGAAAGGATGAACCTCTCAATCACAAGGAAACACCGCAACGGGGCCACCAAACCATGCAATGATCACTGCCTCCAAAATAACGCACTTCCTAGCAAAAAAAGGGCTGGGAGGGTATGAGAAATTTGTGGTTTGATACCATAGATCTGAAATAAGCTCTAGAGCTCTCCAAACAGATCTCTCAAGTGAAGTAAAGTTTCCTCCAATGAGAAACTAGCTCAGAAGCTGGGATTCCAATCCCTTCCACTGCTGCACCCAGCAACACTACACAATCTCCAGAAAAGTTGTGCTGATGAAGATGGCTGAAGCTTGGCTTGAAAACCTGATGTGTAATGATGAATAAAAACTCTCCCAATGAGCTCCCCAAAGGAAAGAGGTGTGTTGGAAATGTTGTCATTGATGGCAAAGGAGTTGGCAAAGGAGCAACACCTGAACTAGCAATAAGGCAAAGTAGAAGACAGGGAATAGAGGCAGAAGAGAGGTAGCAGAGGCAGCAAAAAGAGAAGAAAGGAGCAGCATTAGTCAAGGAGCAGAGGAAGCAGTGAATTGAAGCAGAGACAAGTAGTGAATTGAAGCACAGACAAGCAGTGAATTGAAGCACAGACCTGCTGAGGGCTGCATAGAGATGTAGGAGAGATCTGCAGAGAATAGGTTGCAGAAGGGCCAATTGATCGAAAATTTTTCAAGTTAATATCTGTGTGAGAATGTTTGAATCCCCATTTTTACTGTATGAATGGTTGAAGGGGTCAAAGGAATGTTCGGCTTTACGGTGAGATCGAACCCTGACATGAAATTAAAAATGCAGATTTGAATGAAGCCTGTGCGTAATGATGCTTCAGTGGCAGAGAGATGAAGGAAACAGAATAAAAGATGGAGCTATGTATCAAAGGGAGAAGAACCGAAACGAGAAGTTATAAATAAAATAAATGAAATTTTGATAGTACGCGGGATGGAACCATGTGCAATCCAGAACCATGTAGGAACAGTGAAAGTAGGTTGGAGACCCAATACTGGCAGTATTGCGCGAATTAAAGGTGGTAAATAGATTTGGTGAAAAAAACGCGATGTGCGTATCTGCGTGACACGTAAGGCAAAGGTGGTTTCAAGAAACCACGAATCTTGCGTGATTTTGGGCGAGTAAATCCCAAGCATTTAAAAAGCATGATATTCGTTGATGTTCATCCGATCAATGGTTGGAGCGTGACGGGTTTGGATCCGTTAGATGGCGAAGGTATGTTAACACCGGGGCCTAGGCCCTAATACATGTTGATGACCAATATTTATATTAAGGTCGGAGTTTATGTAATTCTTTATAGCCGAAGGTTCATGCATAATGTGCGTTGGGTTGAATTAATTAAGATCGAACCTTTATTTAGTTACAGAAAAGCGGATATATGTGATTGGGTTTCATAAGAGGATAAATTGCAAACGATAAGGTATTAAGGCTCTTGTAATGGTATTATGATAGAATTCTAATGCGGAGAAATTAGACCAAGTAGGATGGTGTTATGATATGTTTGTTGCGTTATAATATGTCATGAGTCCAATGTTGTTATAAGCCTTGGTTGAAAGGTTACAAACGCTTGCGCATTTAATAAAAGGCATCAAATCCATTGTTATAATGTTAAGTGATAAGGTTGGGAATATGCAAGTGTTTATTATATTAGGTTCAAACCTTAGAGAGCCAGTTTTATAATTGTGTTGTGGGTTTAAACATGGCTGGGAGCGGAAACATTAAACGAACTACGGAGCCCGAGAGGATATATATAAATATAAATATAAATATATAAATATATATATATATATATATATATATATATATATATATATATATATATATATATATATATATATATATATATATATATACATTAGTGTTGGGTTTAAGTCTGAACGAAAGACTTAATACTATGTTGACTAAAGACAATGTGTGTGTAGGGTGGGACCTTCCCCCATACACAAAATTTCGAGAATCATTAACCCAGCTGGAGGATACACTAAAGCAGAAGCGAAAGCTCATATATATACAACATGGTACATATGTTGTGCTTTATATTCAAAGGCTCAAAGCATATATATATATATATATATATATATATATATATATAGATATATGGAGTGCTTTATGGACAAGGGACCAAAGGTATAATACAAAGCATATGTATTATATCTTTTGGCACGAGATCAAAAGAACCAAAGGTTTTATCGCTTGGTTTTAAAACAAACAAAGTCTTATATTGTGGGACCATCACCCAATCGCATCAGAGAAAGTTCGCAGTGCAACATGTTAACAAAATATGGTGATTGCGTTGAAGTTCCAGACATGATGGGCTTATAAACTATGATTCATATATGGTTGAGTTCCAGTAAACAATGTTTCATCGCATCGGAGAAGGAGGAGGACATTGGAACATGCAAATGCAAGTTATGATTGCGATTAATCGCAATCGGAAGTATTCGAAAAGCGATTCATCGCATCGGAATATCAAAGTGAACAGTGATTAATCACAATCGGAAATAGTGATCTCATCACAACGCATAAGAGTGATCGCATCGCATCGGAGGATAATGAAACCTCGGCAAGTGGGCATGAAAGGGAATTTTTATGTATTAAAATGATTCTTTATTTCTATATAACACGACTGTTCATATGTTAAAAACGCCTTACTATAATGCCGAGAAGTAGTTGTGGTATATTAAAAACAGTTGTATATACAGTGGTTACACAACTGCACTGAAGAAGAGAGCTTGCAGAAATGAAAGAGAGAGAGACAGTGGAAGAAAAATTGTACGGGGAAGAAGTTGAATTGGAGTTATAATACGAGTTTCAACCATTGAGTTCAAGCTCATATATGGACAGAGAGTGTGTAAGAAGGTAGCCCAAGCACAGAGATTGATAATGAACAGAGATTGCCCGGATTTGGAGAGGCACTCTTATATACACAAGACTTTGAGAGTTATTGGGAATTAAACTAGTAAAACGGATTTATATCCAGAAAATTCACAATTGCAGTGAACAACTGTTGACAGGTGTTGCACAGGAATGAGAAAGTGCGCTTGACAGGTGTACATGCGCAGGTGCATAGAGTAGCAGTAAATAGAGGTATGCTGGACAGTTACCTAACAGCAGCAGAAAAGACAAAACCAACAAGCCAAGTGCTGAAAAATGGCTGAGTAAAATTGCTGTATGTAGCTGAAATGTGAATGTAAATGTTTAATTGTTTTTATATTGTTTGTGATGAATTGGAAAGTCTCCGGAGGAAAACAAAATCCCACTGTAAATTTGAAATTAATACATATTGTTATATTTTTCTGATTGAGTTGATAAAATAAATGAGGAGACATAAGGCAAATAGACATGGCTGTCCATTTCGAATTCCCAGTAGAATACAAACAGCCATGAAGCTATTTTGTATAAAACAGGGTAATATCCAAAGGTAGAAGGTTACGAAAATAGAGAGAGAGAGAAGAAGAGAGTGTGCAGCATAATTGAAGAGAGTTGAAGAATATAAGAAAGCTGCAAGAGGTTAGAGAATGCAGAAATGATGCAGTGAGGCTGAGAAGAAGAAGGAGATGATAGACAAGTAGAGTATGCAGAAATGAAGCAGTGAGGCAGAGAAGAAAGAGAAGCTGATAAATAATCTGAGGAGATGCAAAGATGATCTAGGGAAAATATGAGAATTGATGGAAAACAGAGAAGATGTTACAGAATAGAGCTGATATCCAAGGTAAATCAGAAAATGTTTTCTTTTGAAAAAGTAAGGAAGTTGGAGCTTCCCTATCAAGTTGTAGCTTGATAGATGTAAGTTTTAGCTGACTAAGGTTGGAGCCTCCTGTAGGTTGGTGCCTACAGAAAATTGGTGGGAGTTGGAGCTTCCCTTCAAGTTTTAGCTTGCAGAATTGAGGTAGGAGCCTCCTGTAGGTTGGTGCTTACAGAAAATCAGTGGTGAGAGGGAGTTGGAGCTTGCCTTTGCATCACAGCAATAATAAGATGTGGTTTTCTCCCTTTATGGGTTTCCACTTATATCTGGTGTCTTTGTGCATGATGTTTATGTGTTGATATGGTTTATCTCATCTGCTTAATACTTGCTGCTCTCATATTAAATCTGCTGCTACATTATATTAATACTTGTTGCTCACATTATAAGACTACTCAGATATTAAGTTGAACATGAAATGAATGTGTAAATAAGTTTTAATGAAAGAGTTTTAAAAGTCCATGAATGTGTTAAACTGATTCACCCCCCCTCCCCTCTCAGTTTAACTAAGGGTTCAAATAATTGGTATTAGAGCCAGGTTCCTTTGGAGTAAGCCTAATAGCTTGAAGGAGATCTAGTTGAGTCATGGACTATCAAAATGTACCTGTGTTAAGTTCAACAAACTTTCCTGAATGGAGAGATAAGGTTAAAACAGGTTTAATGGCTTATGAACATGAGGTATGGAAACTTGTATGTGATGGTTACTGCACAGACTCTCCCTCGGTGCAAGAAAAACAGAGGAATGCCAAGGCAAAATGTGTGATATATAACAGTCTTCATAACAAGGACCTTGAGTTGATAATGGATTTAACCTCTGTAAAAGAAATCTAGGACAGATTGAATTTCATGCATGGAATAGACACAGAGGACTGCATTGTCAAGAAGGAGAAGAGAATTAAGAAGAAGAAAACTTCAGGTCAAAAGGAAAATACTCAATCAAATGAGGTACCTGCTAGTGTGAATGGTAGTAAGAACCATGAAGAAATTGCAGCTGAAGAAAAAGCCAAACTTGACACAGCCTTGACTGAAATAGAAAGATTGAAGAATGAAAACAAAGACCTTAAGACAGTGTTGCAAATATGTGATGAAAAATAATATGAAGATAAGAAAGAAATTATAGGCCTAAAGACAGCTTGAAGAAGCAAAGAAAGTAGAAGACACTCTGCTGGAACAAATGAGAGAGAAAAGTCTTGAATGTGAAAAATTGGAAGAAGAAGTAGTGAGCCTAAGAAAGAAATTAGAAAAAGCCCAAAGAGAACTATTAATGAATACACCTCTAATGAAAAGCACTGGACAATTGGAAAAAATGCTAAATGCTGAAAGGTCACCTCTCATAAAGGCTGGTATAGGATATGAAGGATAAACTTGTAAGTCCCAGATAGAAGATAACAGGAAAATAATTTTTGTAAAAGATGTAAAGAACAGTGAAGCAGCTCAGCAAATTCCTACAGAAGCAAAAACCAGCAGGAACATGAGTTGCAGAGAAACAAATAGAATCAAGTAGCAACATGAAAAGACAGAGAATGAGAGGATGAAACAATCAGCTGAAAAAGGCCCATACACTTATGAGGGTGAATTGTATAAATTTGGAAGAAGTCAAAGAAGGTTCTTTCCACCTATGAGAAGTATCATTTGTTTTGCCTACCACAAACTAGGACACAGTGCATCACATTGTAAGACAAAGAGAATCAATGATTACCAAAAAATGATGCAGCAAATAAGAAGAACACCTCAAGCAAGCAAAGGGAAAAGAAAATCTCTCACCAGGTACACAAATAATTTCCATGGCTACTGTTATGCATGCAATAATTTTGTACATAAAATTGTTGATTGTAAAATGTATTCAAGAAGGGGAACAAAGTATTATACATCAGCTCAAATGTACTTTGAAAAAATAAGATGTTATGTATGCCTCAAGCTTGGCCACAAAGAAAAGGACTGTATACTACCTTATACATTAAAGAACTCCAGACAGATGATGAAATCAAACCCAATCAAACAAAATTATGAATAAAAAAGGAGTGCAGACATTATGATGAACCCAAATAAAGTATGGAAAGAAAAGAGAAAGGGGGAGCCTATTATCTCAATAACATAACGAATCCTCCATAGTCTCTGGGGGAGCTGCTCTAGGAAGCAAAGAAAAAATCCATCCAGTGACAAATAGGAAGCAACATCTCAGGGGGAGAGAATTTCATAAATTATTCCCACAAAAGCAGTCTAAGAAGAGCTCCATGAAATCGCAACTGTTAAAATATCAGAAGGAAGATTATCTGAAGCACACAATATCCTGCAGGTTGATGGAAGAAGAGAAAGCAGCAAGCATCCATGATGATAGAAGAATACATCAACACATTAAAGTGATGATCACATTGTGCATCATTCTGCTAGTATGAACAATGATTCCGGAGCAAGTTTAGAAAGGAAAATGCAGTGACATTCCTTTAAATAGAATGACAGAATAAGTAAATGGTTAAAGATGCTGAGAAAAAAGTCAGGATATTGATGATTGTTGGTGTGAACAGTGGAAAGCTCAATAATAGAATTTATGTAGGATGTCTTAATTATGGGTAAATGTGCAAGCTGAAGTTAAATCTCAGCATGGTTTATCAAAGTAATATCAAGTGGTGTTTAAGTACAAGCAGCATGCTTATCAGCAGATTACCAAGCATTATCAGTGGAGCAGCAATGTGGTACAGGTCCTCAGGATCAAAGGTTTAAGGCAAAATAACATCAAGGATTATTCATAAACTGTGTGAAGTCTATCAAACAAATTTAAGATGCCTTTGTTGGAAACCACCATGACAGCATAGTTAAAGTATTTGAAGTATGAAAGACTATCTGTACTGATCTAACAGTTGAAGCTCAAAAATCTGTTATTGATTTATCACAAGCATACTTCAGCAGAAAGGGATTGCCATTATTTCATCATTCAAAGAGAGAGTGATCTTTTGACATACATACCCCCCTTATTTCATGGACAAATTGTAGGTTTGATAAGTAAGACTGACCAATACATCGAATGTATCTAGCCTCAAGGGTTTGTTTTGAAAATTCATTGAATAAGCAGGAAATTTACATGGTCTTTTATATTGAAAGATATTTCCTATTCTCACAATAAACTATAGGCTCTGGTCTAACTCATTGATTCACTTCAGTAGCAAGGATCCTTCAATCACTAAGTGTAATATCACCATAAGCATTCCAGCACATATCATCACCAACAGGCAAGAAAAGGTGCATCGCAGCAATAAAGAATATATTGTCTTCATCACAATTGAACAAATGTTGTACTGTAGAAGAAGACATATTCCATCTACAATATTCCTCAACAGAAATGTATTGGCACACTACATCAGACAGAGATTGAATGTTTATTCAAGTTCAATTATCCTCAAAAGTGTTCTCTGAACAACTATTGTACACCAGTTTAGAGCAGCATGGTACAAAGCCAGAAGAAGAAGGCCTATACATAACCCAAAGAGAGGAAATGAAGAGATAGAATGCACACTAGGAAATGAGCAACCCTTTGCCATTGATGTCAAAGGGGGAGGAAAAGAAAAAAAAAATGGGGCTTCTAAAAGGCAAGCAGAGGAAGTGTATTGCCATCAATGCCAAAGGGGGAGACTGTTGGAAATGTTGTCATTGATGGCAAAGGAGTTGGCAAAGGAGAAACACCTGAACTAGAAATAAGGCAAAGTAGAAGACAGGGAATAGAGGTAGAAAAGAGGTAGCAGAGGAAGAAAAAAGAGAAGCAAGGAGCAACATCAATCAAGGAGCAGAGGAAGCAGTGAATTGAAGCAAAGACAAGCAGTGAATTGAAGCACAGACAAGCAGTGAATTGAAGCACAGACCTGCTGAGGGCTACATAGAGATGTAGGAGAGATCTGCAGAGAATAGGTTGCAGAAGGGCCAATTGATCGAAAATTTGTCAAGTTAATATCTGTGTGAGAATGTTTGAATATCCGTGTTTACTGTATGAATGGTTGAAGGGCTCAAAGGCATGTTCGGATTTACGATGAGATCGAGCCCTGACATGAAATTAAAAACGTAGAGTTGAATGAAGCATACGCAGAATGATGCTTCAGTGGCAGAGTGATGAAGGAAACATAATAAAAGATGGAGCTATGTATCAAAGGGAGAAGAACCGAAATGAGAAGTTATAAATCAAATAAATGAAATGTTGATAGTACGCAGGATGGAACCATGTGCAAACCGGAACCATGTAGGAACATTGAAAGTGGGTTGGAGACCCAATACCGACAGTATCGCACAAATTAAAGGTGGTAAATATATTTTGTGAAAAAACTGCGATGTGCGTATCTGGGTGACACGTAAGGCAAAGGTGGTTTCAAGAAACCACGAATCTCGCGTGATTTTGGGCAAGTAAATCCCGAGCATTTAAAAGGCGTGATATTCGTCGATGTTCATCCGATCAATGGTTGGAGCGCGACGGGTTTAGAGCTGTCAAATGGCGAAGGTATGTTAACACTGGGGCCTAGGCCCTAATACATGTTGATGACTAATATTTATATTAAGGTTGGAGTTTATGTAATTCGTTATAGCCGAAGGTTCATGCATAATGTGTGTTGGGTTGAATTAATTAAGATCGAACCTTTATTTAGTTACAGAAAAGCGGATATATGTGATTGGGTTTCATAAGAGGAGAAATTGCAAACGATAAGGTATTAAGGCTCTCGTAATGGTATTATGATATAATTCTAATGCGGAGCAATTAGACCAAGTAGGATGGTGTTATGATATGTTTGCTGCGTTATAATATGTCGTGGGTCCAATGTTGTTATAAGCCTTGGTTGAAAGGTTACAAACGCTTTCGCGTTTAATAAAAGGCATAAAATCCATTGTTATAATGTTAAGTGATAAGGTTGGGAATATGCAAGTGTTTATTATATCAGGTTCAAACCTTAGAGAGCTGGTTTTATAATTGTGCTGTGGGTTTAAACATGGCTGGGAGCAGAAACATTAAACGAACTATGGAGCCCGAGAGGATATATATAAATATATATATATATATATATATATATATACATTAGTGCTGGGTTTAAGTCTGAACAAAAGACTTAATACTATGTTGACTGAAGACAATGTGTGTGTAGGGTGGGACCCCCCCCCCCATACATAAAATTCCGAGAATCATTAACCCAGCAGGAGGATACACTAAAGCGGAAGCGGAAGCTCATATATATATAGCACAATACATATGTTGTGCTTTATATTCAAAGGATCAAAGCATATATATATATATATATATATATATATTTATATGGAGCGCTTTATGGACAAGGGACCAAAGGTATAATACAAAGCATATGTATTATATCTTTTGGCGCGAGATCAAAAGAACCAAAGGTTTTATCGCTTGGTTTTAAAACAAACAAAGTATTATATTGTGGGACCCTCACCCAATCGCATCGGAGAAAGTTCGTAGCGGAACAAGTTAACAAAAGATTGTGATTGCGATGAATTTCTAGACCGATGGGCTTATAAACTATGATTCATATATGGTTGAGTTCCGGTAAACAGTGTTTCATCGCATCGGAGAAGGAGCAGGGCATCGGAACATGCAAATGCAAGTTGCGATTGTGATTAATCGCAATTGGAAGTATTAAAAAAGAGATTCATCGCATCATCATATCAAAGTGAAATGTGTTTAATCGCAATCGGAAATAGTGATCGCATCGCATCGCATCGAATCGGAGTGATCGCATCGCATCGAAGGATAATGCAAGCTCGGTAAGTGGGCCTGAAAGGGCATTTTTATGTATTAAAATGATTCTTTACTGCTATATAACACGGCTGTTCATATGTTAAAAATGCCTTATTATAATGCCGAGAAGTAGTTGTGGTATATTAAAAACAGTTGTATATACAGCGGTTACACAACTGCACTGAAGAAGAGAGCTTGCAGAAACGAAAGAGAGAGAGACAGTGGAAAAAAAATTGTACAGGGAAGAAGTTGAATTGGAGTTATAATACGAGTTTCAACCATTGAGTTCAAGCTCATATATGGACAGAGAGTGTGTAAGGAGGTAGCCCAAGCATAGAGATTGATAATGAACAGAGATTGCCCGGATTTGGAGAGGCACTCTTATATACACAAGCTTTGAGAGTTATTGGGAATTAAACTAGTAAAACGGATTTATATCCAGCAAATTCACAATTGCAGTGAACAGCTATTGACAGGTGTTGCACAGGAATGAGACAGTGGGCTTGACAGGTGTACATGCGCAGGTGCACAGAGTAGTAGTAAACAGAGGTATGCAGGACAATTACCTAACAGCAGCAGAAAAGACAAAACCAGCAAGCCAAGTGCTAAAAAATGGCTGAGTAAAATTGGTGTATGTAACTGAAATGTGAATGTAAATGTTTAATTGTTTTTATGTTTTTTGTGATGCATTGGAAAGTCTCCGGAGGAAAACAAAAATCCCACTGTAAATTTGAAATTAATACATATTGTTATATTTTTCTGATTGAGTTGATAAAAGAAATGAGGAGACAAAGGGCAAAGAGGCATGGCTTTCCATTTCGAATTCCCAGTAGAATACAAAAAACCATGAAGCTATTTTGTATAAAACAGGGTAATATCCAAGGGGAGAAGGTTACAAAAATAGAGAGAGAGAGAAGAAGAGAGTGTGCAGCAGAATTGAAGAGAGTTGAAGAATATAAGAAAGCTGCAAGAGGTTAGAGAATGCAGAAATGATGCAATGAGGCTGAGAAGAAGAAGGAGATGATAGACAAGCAGAGAATGCATAAATGAAGAAGTGAGGCAGAGAAGAAATAGAAGCTGATAAATAATCTGAGGAGATGTAGAGATGATCTAGGGAAAATATGAGAATTGATGGATAGCAGAGCATATGTTACAGAACAGAGCTGATATCCAAGGTAAATCGGCAAATGTTTTCTTTTGAAAAATTAAGGAAGTTGGAGCTTCCCTATCAAGTTGTAGCTTGATAGATGTCAGTTATGTGGTAAAGGTTGAACCTCATGGGTTGGTGCACAGAAAAATTGGGTAGAATTCAGACCTTGCAAGTTGTAGCTTGGAAATTGAAGGTAGGAGCCTCACAGCAGGTTGGTGCCTACGGAAAATTAGTGAGTGAGAGGTTGGAGCTTGCCTTTGCATCACAACAATAATAAGATGTGGTTTTCTCCCTTTATGGGTTTCCACTTATATCTGGTGTCTTTGTGCATGATGTTTATGTGTTGATATGGTTTATCTCATCTGCTTAATACTTTCTGCTCTCATATTAAATCTATTGTTACATTATATTAATACTTGTTGCTCACATTATAAGACTACTCACATATTAAGTTGAACATGAAATGAAGGTGTAAATAAGATTTAATGAAATTTTTTCAAAAGTCCATGAATGTGTTAAACTGATTCACCCCCCCCCCCCCTCTCAGTTTAACTAAGGGTTCAACAAGGTGGGATTCCCGCCCTGGAACACCCAGTGCTAAACAGCACTGCAGCTTTGCTAAGCAGCAAAGCAGCAACAATTCTTGGCAAGCAAGAATAATAATCTAAAACATGATGAATAATGTTGTCATCCTCTTCCTTATATAAGATGTGAGTTTTCTTGCCCTTGGCCCCACTCTCTTAGGTTACTTCTAACCCAAGTTACATTTCCCTCCAAAATTGCGTTATCCATCTTAGGATTCCTCCACTAAAACTGTGTTGTTGACTTGGTCAAAGCAGCTTCATTTTATCTTTGTTCACACATGGAGGTGTTTTATTAAGCTAGAAAGAGTGTCTCCTTTCACACTTAGAGTGTTTTTATCCTCCTTAGGAGACTTATGGGCTTTTCTACCCATTTATTCACCGGCTAAAGCTGTTTCTAACTCTAATGTTCCTTTTAGTTGGGAAGCTAAAATTTTGGAACATTACAATGGGTAGGCTTGAGATAATGAAGGCAGTGAGATTTCCAAAACTCACAAGCTTTTCATAAGAGTTTGTTTTTGGAAATCTGAAGACTCATTTAGCCATCATTGGATATAACAAATTTTATAGATGGCTAACAGTGGCTCCACTTGGGGAGGGAAACTCCTTAGAGGTGTCAAGAACCTCAAAAAATAAATCTCCGAGTTTCAGCAGATCAGTGCCTTATCCATTGGGCAGATTTCTTCTTTTTACTTGCTGATATTTTTCTGAAAAAGACAACTCTTTGACAATCTTCAATATATAATCCTTTTCACACAGTCTTTCTACCTACCCAATCCTACTTGTCCTAGCATTTTTTATTCTTTGAGTGCATTTGAACTAGCAAACTCTTTGACATTTTATTTTTTTGAAAACAGAAAATAAACTAACTATTCCTATCCTTATTTCTTCCAAGAGTTGAGATTAAACTGTTGAATTCTTTTATTTTCCACCTAAACTACTTGGTTGCCAAGATTAAACTATTTGGAAATATTGATTATCTAGCTACTGACATGAAAATTTAAAGCATGATTCAAATCAGGATTGGACAGTCTGATCAACCATGGTTGTGGCATTTGGAACAAGCTGCACACAAACACTATTTTCATAAATTAAATTTAGAAAGACAAGGCAGTGATTTTTCATTGGTAATGCATTCTTATCTATCTCTTTGGTTCTGTTTTGGGCATGTAGAACCAGCATCTTCATATTCTCCTAATCTATCCTTTTGACAAGCTAAGTCTGAAATAATCTTATCAATAAATGTTTCTACTATCTTATCAACATAAATTTAAAGCATGTTCAGCCATGATTTGGCTAGATGACTGAACAAGATATCATTTTGAATCAGCAGTGGCATTTAGACTTGATCACTTTCAGAAAATTCTCTTTTTTGGGTATGGGTTTGTACCTCTTTTGAATCTGCCCTCTTTTCCTTTTTTTTTTAATTTTTTTTTCATTTTCTTTGATTTTTCTCACGCTATGTTATGTATAATGAGTGAAAGACTTTGAATCTAGGAATCTTGACAGAAATAATGTTTAAGCTTCCTGCCATTGACAGGACCTTCAAAAGTTCTTCTCCATTCAGTCCTTCCAAGAAGAAAGCATTATGACCCCTAATTGAGTCAATTATATAAGGCCCTTTCCAGAGATTCTCAAACTTTCCATGTTTACCTTTGTCCTCCCTCCTAGAATCCCATTTCAGAACTGTATCTCCAATTTGAAAATTATTTGCTTTAGTCCTTCTATCAAATATCTTCTTGATGCCTTCTTGGACTATTTGTGTTATTTTTCACACTTCCTCTCTGGATTGTTGTAAATGAATGGTCTGATTTATCCTTCTTTGTATGTCATTTTCTTTAGATTGCACTTCTTGGAGGAGTTTCATGACTGGAACTCCTAAAGATGTTGGGAAGATTGCATCCATGCCAGATACTAGCTGATAGGGAGACATATTTATTGATTTCTTAGTGGTTAATCTATCAACCCATAAAGCATGAACCAACTTACTATGCCATGATTTCTGATTTTGTTCTAACAGTTTTTTGATAATATTGAAAAGGCTTTTGTTGGAGGACCATTCTTTTGGATTTGAAGTCAACAACATTGTCTGTGATAATTTTTATAGGACAACCAAATCTGGATAGTATGTTGGTTTCAAGGAAGTTGATAATGACAGAGTCAGTGGCATTCCTAGAAGGTATGGCCTCTATCCATTTGGTAAAATAATAAGTGGCGGTAAGGATCCACTTATCTTGGGCAGATGAGGTAGGGTGAATTTCTCCGATGAATTCCAAACCCCATTGTTGAAAGGGAGCTTGAACACTGATGGGATGCAAGGGTAAAGGTAGGAGTTTTCTTTTGCCATAAAAAATTTGACACTTATGGCAAGTCATGACTAGTTTTTTAGTATTTGGGAAAAGGGTGGGCCAATTATAGCCAGCACTGAGAATCTTGTTTGTTGTGGTCTTCTAGTAAAGGTGTCCTCCATATTCTCCCTCATGCAGCTCATGCATGATTTTTCCTACATCAATCTCAAGAAAAAATTTAAGCAATATTCCAACAGTATTTTTCCAATATAGAACCCCATCTAAGATGCAATAATTTAAAGCCTTTTGTTTTAAAAATCTAGCTTTGGTTTTTGATAGCGAAAGAGGGGTATTGAGATAGAGAAGCACATATATGATATCAACATACCAAGGTGAATTAAAAAATGTTTCTTCAACGTATGGAGCAGTGAATTCTTCTATTTATTCTAAGTCATCAACCATATTCATATCTAGTGCTTGGAAATTTGACTCAGCCATGAGTTTTTCTAATCCTTGACCTTTAATAAGCTTGGTAGGCCTGATTTCTAAGTCATATTCTAAAATAATAGCAATCCATTTTCCCCTTTTACCATCAGGGTTCTGACTTAGAATGTCTTTGACAACCGTGTGTGGGACAAAAGAAATGATATGATAATGAAAAATGTAAACTCTAAAGTCTTTCAATGCTTTCACCAAAGCTAAGGCTTGTTTCTCCATGATGTTATATTTGAGTGGAGCATCTCTTAGGGCCCTAATGAAAAAAGATATTGGTTGTTATTGCCCCATGATATTCTTTTGCAATAATACTGCAGCAAGGGACAATTATCTTTCAGGGAGGCTCTATTCAGATTTCGAAAGTCAATGCAAATCCTAATTTCCCCGGTCTTCTTCCTAACAGACACAAGGTTGGACACCCATTCTGAATACTAATGGGGAATATGATCCCAGCATCATACATTTTTTTGATCTCTTTCTCAACTAAAGGCAATAAAACAGGGTTTATCCTTCTTAGCTTTTGTTTGAAAGGTTTTTGATTTTCCTTGAGAGGAATTTTGTGTTGAATGATGCTGGTATCATATGATTTCAGATCTTTGTATCCCCATGCAAACACATCTCCAAATTCTTTGAAAAGTTAAATATATTGCTGCTTGATATGGGCTGGGAGGGTGCTAGATAACTTGATCATTTTTGGTTCAGTTGGGCTACCTATGTTATGTTCTTCTACATTGGTTTTCGTAGGCTCCATCTTTGGTTCTTTGGCCACATCATTAAAATCAAAAAGCTTCTCTAATGGTGTAAGACCTCTTGGAATTGTATCATTTTTACGTTGTAAAACCTCAAGGTCATTTTGGTCTGGATTATCAAATAAATTTTCTTTAAAAAGATGTTCAAATTGATTTATATCAGCAGTAGAAGACAACTCTGTTTCAGGGATTTGTTTTTCATCAATATAGTATTTTTCATGGTTTAATCTAGGTGTTAACTCAGAAAAATCATTTTCAATTTGCAGAAAATTATCCACGTGTTTATCACTCTCAAACACTTGCCAATAGTCTTCATTGTTAGGGACTGTAGATCTGTTTTTTACTTTGACATTGAATTGTTCATTTATCTGGGGTATTTGGCAATTGCTGGCAGCAAAGGCAAGTTCATTTGCAAGGTTGTTTTGACCTCTAGGGATGAAGGTGAGTTCATATTTTTCAAAAGTTTTTAAGAGCTCTAAGGCAACATCAGGGAAAATTTTAAGGATGGAAAATTATCTTGAAGTTTAAAAAGCTGGCAAATCTCACTAGTCCCTAATATGCAAACCATAAAATGTTTATTGATGTATTTGTAAAACTATTCAAATTTATAATGATATTATATATATTGTCTATATAATTTTGGCGATTTTTAACGTAAAATAATTTTATATTGTAAAATTCGGAAAATCATTTTTATAAAAAAATGGAAATTGGCGAATCTTTTTTTTGGAAAAACCATGGAAAATTAGCCCACCTGCGAATATTAGCCCCTAAAATTTTCCATGGACAGCATTCCTATATTCTCTTAATCTTGGGTTTTTAGCTGAATACTCCCCTTTTATTTGCCTAATAATCAGCTCTGAATCTCCTTGGACTGATACTTTCTTGGCTCCTAAATCTTTGAGAAAATGTAGGCCAAGGAGGAGGGCTTCATACTCTGCAATGTTATTAGTACATGGAAAATCAAGTTTATAAGAATGTCCTTGGTTTGTATTGTGTATCCATACACCTACTCCAAAACTTGTTTTTCTACAAGAGCCATCAAAGCTCATTTCCCACAGTGTTTCTATCTCATGCTCATTCTCTTTTTGATGTTCAAGGTAGCTAAATTTAGGGTTGTTAGCTTCTTCTTTTGAGGATTGATTTGACTGTTTGGGTGGTCCTAATTCTATTTCATTTTCCTTTTCTTGTTGGCTGATTTCATCTTCATTATACAAGATAAAGGAGTCTAAATCTGAATGGATAGAATAAACAAGAGTGTTGTTTGGTCTATCTATGTTTCTCACCATAAATTTCATATGAGATTCTCTGTATAATATTCTTGTTTGGTTAAAAACAGGTATGGTAGCATAATACATGTCCATTTGAAGGCTTCCTTGAATTTTTTCTCCCCATGGTTTAGATAGAAGCATGCCATATTTTGGGGGAATGTCAGCAACCACTATGTCCATAACTAGACCTTTAGCAGGAATTTGTGTCAGATTGACACATAAGTCCTTGATTAGGCCTAAACATTTGACTCTACTTGAATCAAAGGAATACAAGTCCTTGTAAGGTTTAGTAATCTCTAGGCCTAACCTCTGAGAGGCACCAACATCTAGCATGGCATTGTGCAAAATCTTATCATGTATATTTAAGCTGACATAAAATGGAGGAATGGTTCCTTCTTGGTATTTTCCTTCTACTTCAAGACCAAATAACAACTTTGGTTTACATCTGTCAAGTTTAAAGTATCAATATCATTTCCTATATTCAAAGCTTTCATAACTTGGTTTTTATATACATCTTGGGTTACTAGTTCAGCCAAGGGTATGTTAATTTTGATCTTGGCAATCTCACCTTCGAGGCTGAAAGGGACTAATGTTTTTGACATATTTACATCTTTTTTTTCAAGCATAGTCTTTTCAGCAATTCTGATTTCCTGAGCTTTATTAGGACTGTTATTTAGGACAGATTTTTTAGGGCTACTAGCAGAAGTATAAGGGCATCTTTGCTCAACACTTTGGTGGTTGTTTTTATCTTTGTTTAAATCAGTTTTCTTAACCACAGTGTTTGCACTACTTGTTGTCTTTTTGGGCTGATTCTCTGAGTTTTTCCTAACAACAGTGCTTGTGTTTTCATCATTAGAAAATTCTGGTTTCTTTTTTCTTCTAAGATCATATTGTCTGTGTACTTCCATTATTGCATTTTCAAAACCCAATTGGTAATATTCAGAATCCTCATGGTTGTTTTCAATTTGTTATGAGGAGAAGAAGCCTTGTTCTTCTTCAGTGAGGAAGACATCTGTCTCACTGTCAGATCCTATCAGATTCACATGATTTTCTTCTAATCTTTCAGTTTCCCTTTCTTCTTCCTAATCTACATAGTTCTGTTGAAAGGGAGGCCTATTTTTTTGGTCATTATCTCTTTGTCTATCTTGAATAGGGTCTCTTCTGAAATTTGGATTTCTATTGCTATTTTGGGGATTGATTTGGTTTTCTCTTGGAGGCACTCTATCATTTAAGTTTATCTTTTCAAGAATTCTTTCCATTACCCTTACTAAGTTTTCAATTTTGGCATCATATGATGAGGTTGATGCCATTGTTTCATCTTTATATGTAACTCTCTTTTCTAATTTCAATATAGCTCTTTTCTCAATCATATTTTCCTCTACACTTATAGCTCCCCTCTGCATATCTTCTAAAGTTAATGGGTCTCTCTCTCTTAGCTGGTAGGCCATGTCTGGATCAAAGCCTTCAGGAAACCTAGCTAAGGCTAGGCCTAGTGGAGGTTTCATGTTTGGGGGAAGTGCATTGTAAATACTATTGAATCTAGTGCAATAATCTTGGACACTTTCCCCAATGTTTCTTTTAAGGTTGCTATATTATGAAAGGATTTGGAGAGGTTTCTTTTTAACTTCCCATTTGTTTATGAATGTTTGATATAAAGAAGGGAGATCATTTATGCTATTTGGAGTTAATATTTTAAACCATTTCTTGGCTTCTCCTCCTAAAATTTGAGAAAATATTCTCATCTTAATGGTCTCTTCTTCTATTTCCATGTAATCAAAAGCATCATCCATTTTATCTACATGTTGTTGGGCAGTAGTAGATTCATTTCCAGTGAAATGGGGAATTCTAGTTTGATAATCATTTGGTAAAGGAACCAGAGGTTGAGGTAACACTAATGGGGCATACCATGTTGCCATGGTGGGGAAAAATGGGGGATTTACAAGAGATGGATTTGTAAAAGGAAAAGTCGGATGAACTGGGGTGTTTTGAACAGTGGATGGGTGGATAGGAGTGGTGGAAGTACTTGGATCAATAGGCTGATTTTGAGCATATTTTTTATGGAAAGAAATGAAGTGGTGGAGAAGCTAAAAATCAGGAGGAGTAGAAGGAGAGGCTTATTTGCTAAAGTTATACTGCAAATTCGTGGGCTCAAGGTCAGATTGGTAAATATCACTATAAGACTTGGTTCTAACTAGGTTTCTTGTATAAGACAAGTCAAAGTGAGGATCTTTCAAGACTGTGAGATTTCAGGGACATATCTTGTTCTTTGGATGGTCCTACTAGTAGTTAAATTTCCTGCTTTAGAATTTTTCCACAAAATATTTTCTAGGTCATCAACTATTGTAGGATTATTAGGGTCTGGGTGAGATCTGGTACTGATCCTATGTGAAGCCAGATTTCAAGTTGAAAATTTAGAGAGGCTGAAAGTGTTAGGATTGATTTCAAATGTTTTGACCTCTCCTAGTGTTTAGTACTCTTCTAAGATATGGAACTAGGAATATTAAACTTCTTAGGACTGATTTTAAATAACCCTAAGGGAATCTAAGAGAACTAGTGGATAAATAGGCCTACTAGGGCTAGTGGAGTCGACAAGTGGAAATTTTAGCTTTTTTGAAGGTAAAATATGTAATGGTCCACCACCAAATGAGTAACAAAAACCAATCAGGGGATGTTTTTTTTTCTGGGGGGTTTTCTGAGTTTTTATGTGGTTCCTATAGTTTCTAGAGTCCTAAGGAGTACTTATATTTTCAATGACTCAGAAGGTCCCACCGTGATCTCCAAAATGTTAGTTCTGGTGATGAGGTGGTAGAAAAACCATCGGATGCTATTTAGTCAAGGTTTTTTGAGTGTTTTTAGGGGATGTTTAAGCATGAATTTTTCTCAGAAGTCCCATCGTGATCGCCAGAATGTTGGTGTCCTATGATTTGGTAGATTGGCATACCAAATGACAAGGCAACATGGAACCAATATTTAGAGTTCTAGGACCTAGCCTTCCTAGACTCAGAGAGAGATCTCTCAGGTTATTTTACAAAGGATATGTGCTTGTTTGATTTTAAAGGTTTATTTTAGGCTATTTATTAAGTACAAGGTTTATTTTATTGTTTTTGGTTGGACATAATGATCAAAGAGCATAGATAGAATGGGAAATCTCTAAATTATTGGGTAATGGAGTCATATGGAAGTCATGATAAGTTTATAAAAGGATCAGGGAGTATAATAGGGAAAATCTAACTTGGCCAGTGGATCTTCAAAGTTTGTGAAATAATGTGATGAACATTAAGGGTGAGAATGAAAATTAGGACAAAGAGAAATTAAGAATTCTTTATCATGTACTTTAAACAAGAAACATCTTTCAAGGAATATGTTTTGAAGCAAGCCAAAGGACAGGGCAAACCATAGACTTATTTGGACATAATTTTATTAAGAAAACCTTTCAGACAATAATCCAGCAATTAGAAGACTACTTTCAGATAAGAAAACATATAAGAAAATAGTAAGAGTAGCCTAAGATCAAATATAAATAATCTAATCCGCTTTTTACTAACTCTATAAGGATGTTTAAAGAAACTTATAAAGGAAGACCAAAGGATAGGGAACACCATAGACTTCCCTGGTTTAGACTCTACCAAGCATACTTTAAAGAAGTTTCAGAAACAATTCTCAAGTTGTACTCAAAGAGCATGGAATTACCACTTAATTTCTTGGTTTCACTCTATTGAAATCATTCCTTAAAACAACCTCTCAAACCGTACTCAAAGGAACATGGACTTACCAAAAGAGAAACTCCTTGGTTATACTCTATTGAATCATTTCTAAAATAACAAGCTAGATGGAACTAGAGGGCTTAAGAATCCTCCAATCAGACCTTGCAGAAGAAAAAATTTATACAGTGAAGAGTAAAAAGAACTAAGGTGCTTTCAAAATAAATTTCTTAGCCTAAAACCTTTACTCTACTGTAACAAAGAAAGATGGAAACATAATGAAAAAAAGAAATAAAAATAACATATAGAAGCATTTCACCAAAAACCAAGCTCAGGGATCCAGTGATCAAGCTTCCTCCATCAACAAACAAGTCAAGACATCCACAGATTCCAAAACATCAATTTTCCTTTAACTTCCAAGAGACTATGTATTACTTCAAAGAGTCATAAAATGCCAACAATATAATGAGTTGAAATGCAGTATTTATGCTGAAAATGAGGAGGTGGAGATAATCTAGTGTTTGAGTGTCATTTATTACAAATTAAATGACCTTGAAAACCATGCAAGGCTTAAGGTAGGAACATGTGCAGCTACTTCTCTGTTTTAATAACTCTGTCTTAACTTCTAAGGAAAAGATAGGTGGAAAGTTTGACTTTGAGGCCTATCTTTAATTATTACAATAACTGCCTTGATAGATAAAAATATCTTCTGACTGTGTAATAACTGCCAATTTCCTTTATGAAAGGAAATCAAGTTGGAGGTGGCAATTAGATCTTTTTGGAGAAATAACTACTTCTTTGTTGAGTTTCTTGAGACTGTGTTTGGGTTAAGTTGCCTTGATTTGATCATTAAACTGTGCCTTATGATTTTAACTTTGATTTGTCCGTAATATTCTGTCTTACTGCTTTATGATTGATTTAATCATTTTATCCTTCATCCTTTGTCCTTCATTTCTTCACTGATCCTTTGTTTTTGTTTTGCTGTGTGCAAGGGTTTCCTTTGGTGCACTAGAGGGTTTTATGATTCAATCAGTGGTCATGAAATACTAATCAAAACTTTAAATCGAACCCTGAATCACTTTCTGTTTTATTTGGCCTTTAAGGATCATCATCCTGAGACCAAGCCACTTAAATTGGCTGTGGGATGGCTTGTGAAATTTGGGCCGCCATTAAAACCTGCACAACAAAACACCAAATTAATTAAAACCTGCGTTTTTGGCTAAAATACATTTCAGAAGCTGGAGGAGGGGGTTTGGAGTGATTGCGGAGGAGGGAAATGCACAGAGGAGCAGTTCCATGGTGGAACCAGCAAAAAAATTGAATATGGGCGCGAATTGGAGGTTAGTCGGTTTTATGGAAAAACTGGCAGTTTTCACATTGAAGTTGAGCGGTAAGCGGTAAAGGGTGGAGAGCGTGCGATTCCATAGAATGGCCGCCACGCGTCCAGGCCAATACCACCTATTTCGCGTGGATAAGGGTTGTTAAACCTCGGCACCGAAATCTGCGCGATATGAATCTGTGCCATCAGATCTCAAGGAGTGAGATCAACAGCGCAGGTGGAGCCTGAAGGCTGGGTGAAATTTTGGTGGACGAGAATAGTGGAGTACAGGTGGCAGATGGGGATTGGGCACTAGTTTTTTTTGGAAGGTGGGACTGGCAGTGTCGTGAGCGCTTTGCTGTGTAGCGAAAAGGTTGGGGAGTGGAATGGAAAAGACGGAGTTGGATGATGGTCGTCGGATCGGTATGATCGATGGTGGAGATTTTTTTAGAGGGATGAGCAGGCGAGGTGAGAAGAATGAGTGGTGGGGCTAGAAGTTTGGGGTGGAGGAGTGGTCTCGTGGGGAAGGAAAATAGGACCGGGGGTTAGAAGGAGAGGGGTTTTTAGAAATAGCGGGTGGTCGGGGGCTTTGGGTCGTATGAGGGGAAGGGGCTGAGGGCTTAAGCCTGAAGGGGCTTAAGGCCTAATTTCTCAAATGGTCAGATTTAGGCCTAAACAGAGGGTTTTTAAGCCTTTTTTTAAGGTTTCGATAGGGTTAGGAGAGGGTGTTTAAACCAAATAAAGAGGTTTTTAATGGTTTTAAATTTATTTTTAAGGGGATGGAGGATAAATGAAGGGGAAATGGGATTTTTTAGATGGGAAAAGGACTATTGAAGTAGGAGTAAAAAATGGAAAAAATGGGGAAATGAAATGGAGGTGGAAATGGTGAAAATAGCATGAAATCAGTCTCTTTTGAAGCTGTAGGTTAACTTGGAATAGATTTGAATGAAGATTTTAGTGAAGGGGTAGGCTTGAGATAATGAAGGCAGTGAGATTTCCAAAACTCACAAGCTTTTCATAAGATTTTTTTTTTTGGAAATTTGAAGACTCATTTAGCCATCATTGGATATAAAAAAATTTATAGATGAATAACACCCTTCTCACTCATGTGTTCGAGCCTATGATGCCATAATGATGCATCTACTCCTTTGGAAGTTAAAGCATTAACATATTTAGAAATACCATTGCATAAATACAATGTACCAACCTTTTCATCTTTTGCTATTACTAGGGCTCCTTTGGTGACCTTCCAAGTTTTATCTGTGAAAGTTGTCACACAACCTTCACTGCCTAACTACCCTGTTGAAATCATATTTTTATTTAGATCTAGAACATGCCTTACCTCCTTTAATATCCATTGGTTTCCATTCTACTATTTTATAATAACTTTACCCATTCCAACAATTTTATAGGGTTTATCATCACCTAAATAGACTTGTCCAAAATCTCCTTGAACATAGTCATGAAAATATTTCTTATCAGGTGTGGCATGGAATGAGGCCCCTGAATCTACCACCCAAGAATCAATGAAATTTTCTAAAGAAAGAATCAAAGCATATTGTAACAAATAACCTGTTACATTTGCTTCATGATTGTTTTCTTGTTGTGTGTCTCCTTATTTTCCCTTCTGAGATCTACAATCTTTCTTCTGGTGTCCTTTCTTTCTACATTTCCAGCACACTATCCCCGATCTGGACTTGGATCTTCCTTTCCTTGATTTACTGCGATATCCCAAGCTCTTCCCCCTTTCCATTTTTCTTCCCCGGGACTCTGCACTCAAAGCATTACCCGATGTCTCACCAGAGCTTTTCCATCGCATTTCCTCGCTAAGGATAGCACTGACAACATTATAAAAATTTTAAGTACTAGATCCAGAGACAGAGTTACTAATGGCCATAACTAAGCCATTCCAACTTTCTATCAATGAGAAAAGAAATAACATCTTCATCATCAAAGTTTACCCCTATAGAACTTAACTGACTGGTAACTGTATTAAAATCATTTAAATGGTTTGCAACAGATCCAGCTTCTGACGTATTCATATTAAATAAAAGTTTCATAAGAAATAACTTGTTTGAGGCCAAGGGTTTTTCATATAGTTTTTTCAATGCCTTAATCAAACCCTCTGTTGTTGTTTCCTTAAAAATATTGAAGGCTACTGACACTGCGAGGTACAACCGTACTGTTCCGAGTGCCTTTCTATCAAGAATCTCCCATTCTGCGTCTGTCATAGTCTCCAAATTCTTTTCTTTTGTTGGGTGTGGAGCCTGATTATCTTGTTTATTTTGTATCACAATGTTGGACCCCTGTACCTTAATGGGGCGGCAACGTCGCCTGTAATTAAACGCTGCCTGGGGGGTCCAGGGGGGGCGGTTGCAAAAGTAAAAGTATAGTAATTTATAGTCAATCTGGACCGTTCATTAGGTGGATGATCTGACGGTAGAATTTATGTTCAGTTTAGGGTTTTTCGCCCTAGAAGGAAACCCCTCGCTTTGTATGAGGGTATTGTATTGCGGCTGTGTATTGTGTGTATTATCAGGGCAAGAAACATATAGGGAGACTGTGAGAGAGAACAGAGGATATTACAGTGGATCTGCTATAGGTTGTGTCTCTTCATTTTGTTGGATAATAGAAAGGAAGTATTGGCTGTTCGAGGTAGAAGTAGCTCAAATTGGGTGAACCATGTATATCTGTGTGTCTCTGGTTTTATGTGTTTTGTGTGCTTGTGTTTTTCGCATATTTTATGTGTTGAATTTCTCTGTAATATATAATTTTCTAACAAATGGTATTAGAGCCGAAGGTCTATTTGGCTGATAATCTCGCAGGAAAGAAGGGTTCTTGGTTCGAGTGGGAGCAATGGAGGAAGATGGTAAGTGTAGGTTCAAGAAATTTAACGACAAAAAATTCCTGATGTGGAAGATGCAGATGGAATATTATCTGTATTAGAAAGATCTGTACCTACCATTGAGCGAAAAAAAAATAAGTTGATGGCTATGACAGACGCAGAATGGGAGATTCTCAATAGAAAGGCACTCAGAATAGTACGGTTGTGCCTCGCAGCATCGGTAGCCTTCAATATTTCGAAGGAAACAACAACAGAGGGTTTGATTAAGGCGTTGGCAAAACTATATGAAAAACCCTCGGCCTCAAACAAGGTATTTCTTATGAAACAATTATTTAATATGAAGATGTCGGAAGGTGGATCTGTTGCAGACCATTTAAATGATTTTAATATAGTTACCAGTTAGTTAAGTTCTATAGGGGTAAAATTTGATGATGAAGTTAGAGATCTGTTATTTATGTGCTCATTAACAGAAAGTTGGAATGGTTTATTTATGGCCATTAGTAACTCTATCTCTGGATCTAGTACTTTAAAGTTTGATGATGTTGTCAGTGCTATCCTTAGCGAGGAAATGCGACGGAAAAGCTTCGGTGAGACATCGAGTAATGTTATGAGTGCAGAGTCTAGGGGAAGAATAATGGAAAGAGGAAAGAGCTTAGGATATCGAATTAAATCAAGGAAAGGTAGATCCAAGTCCAGATCGGGGATAGTGTGATGGAAATGCGGAAAGAAAGGACACCTAAAGAAAGACTGTGGATCTTGGAAGGGAAAAGAAGGAGATGCACAACAAGAAAAAAATCATGAGACAAATGTGACAGGTGATGTGTTACAATATGCTTTGATTCTTTCTTTCGAAAACGTTACTGATTCTTGGGTTGTAGATTCATGGGCCTCATTCCATGCCACTCGTGATAAGAAATATTTTCATGACTATGTTCAAGGAGATTTTGGACAAGTCCGTTTGGGTGATGATAAACCCTGAAAAATTGTTGGAATTGGTAAGGTTCTTGTAAAATAGCAGAATGGAAACCAATGGCTATTAAAGGAGGTAAGGCATGTTCCAGATCTGAAGAAAAATCTGATTTCAACAGGGCAGTTAGGTGGTGAAGGTTGTGTGACAACTTTCACAGATAAAACGTGGAAGGTCACCAAAGGAGCCCCAGTAATAGAAAAATGCGAAAAGGTTGGTACATTGTATTTATGCAATGGTATTTCTAACTTTGTTAATGCTTTAATTTCCAAAGGAGCATATGCAACATTATGGCATCATAGGCTCAGACACATGAGTGAGAAGGGGATGAAGATTTTTCACTCAAGAAATTTGTTGCCGGGTTTGAGGAATATTGATTTAGATTTCTGTGAGAATTGCATTTATGGAAAATAGAAGAGAGTCAGATTTCTCAGAGTTGGGAAAGAAAAGAAGAGCGAAAAATTAGAGCTTGTGCATACAAATGTATGGGGACCTACTCAGGTATCATCTCTCGATGGCTCTCGTTATTATGTTACTTTTATTGATGATGCAACTAGAAAAACTTGGATTTATTGTATTCAAAATAAATATGATGTATTTTATACTTTCAAAAATTGGAAATATTTGGTTGAGATTGAGACAGGAAAGAAGTTGAAGTGTCTCAGATCAGAAAATGGAGGTGAATATTGCAGCAAAGAATTTGATAGGTAGTGTTTAGAGCATGGAATTCGCAGAGAGAAGACAGTTCCAAGAACACCACCAGAAAATGTTGTGTCAGAAAGGATGAACAGAACAATCATGGAGCGTTAAAGGTGCATGAGATTGCATGCAGGATTTCCTTTACAATTTTGGGCCGATGTTGTAGAAACATAGGGCCTTAAATTTCCTTGGATGGTAGTATTCCAGAGGAAGCATGGACATGTAAAAAGGTAAACTACTTTGTTTTAAAGCCTTTTGGTTTTGAGGCCTTTGTCCATATTAATAAAGAAAATAGAACAAAGCTTGAGGAAAAATCAAAGAAATGTGCCTTTATTGGATATGGTGTTAATGATTTTGGTTATCTCTTATATGATTATGAAAATCAAAAAATCATTAGGAGCAGAGATGTAATATTCAATGAAAAGGTATTGTATAAGAATCAGTTGTAGGAAAAGAAACAGGAAAAAGAAAACAAAGAATACAGAGTTCTTGATGAGATCATTGAAAAAGTAAAGGTGCGTGAAAATAATAATAAACAACAACCAAAAAAATTTCAACCACCACAACAGCAACAAGCACCTCAAACACCTGAAAGTGGTGTTAGAAGATCTACCAGGATAAGTAGACCCCCTGAATGATACTCTCCTTCATTATATTATTTATTGTTGACTGATTTTGGTGAACCCGAATGTTATGAAGAAGAAATGCAGGTTGAAAGCAGGAAGAAGTGGGAGCTAGCCATGGAAGAAGAGATGGACTCCTTAATGCATAACCAGACTTGGGACTTAGTCAGGTTGCCTGCAGGTAAAACTACATTGCAGAATAAATGGGTTTACAGGCTGAAGGAAGAAGATGGAGGAAAACAGAGGTACAAATCTAGACTTGTGGTGAAGGGGTTTGCACAGAAGAAAGGTATTGATTTTGATGAAATATTTTCTCCTATTGTTAAGATGACTTCAATTAGAACTATCTTAAGTCTTGTAGCAGCGGAAGATTTACATCTTGAACAGTTAGATGTAAAGAAAACATTTCTCCATGGAGATTTGGAGGAAGATATATACATGCAGCAACCAGAAGGATATGAGGTAAAAGGGAAAGAAAAATTGGTGTGCAGGTTAAAGAAGAGCTTGTATGGCTTAAAACAGGCTCCAAGGCAGTGGTATCTAAAATTTGACAAGTTTATGTCCGAACAAGGTTATACTAGATGTCACTCTGATCATTGTGTTTATCTAAAAAGGCAAAATGATGGCAGCTATATTATATTGTTATTGTATGTAGATGACATGCTTGTTGCAGGGTCTAACATGCAGGAAATAAATGTGCTCAAAATAAAATTGGAAAATTCATTTGCAATGAAGGACTTGGGAGCTGCAAAACAAATCCTTGGTATGAGAATAACTAGAGATAGGAAAATTTTCAAATTAACACTATCTCAGAATGAGTACATACAAAAGGTGTTGAAAATATTTAATATGCAGAATGAAAAACTAGTTAGTACCCCTTTTTCTAGCCATTTCAAACTTATTAAGGGGATGTGCCCCAAGACCCAAGAAGAAATGGATTATATGTCTAAATTTCCATATACATCAATAGTTGGAAGCTTAATGTATGCAATGGTCTGCACAAGGCCTGATATTTCACATGCAGTGGGAGTTGTAAGCAGGTACATGAACAATCCAGGAAAATAACATTGGATGGGAGTGAATCGGATTCTCAGATATTTGAGAGCTACCAAAAATCAAGCATTATTCTTTGGTGGTTCAAAAATTTATCTATAGGGATATGTTGATGTAGATATGGCAGGTGACAGAGATAACAGGAGGAGCAGCACAGGGTATGTATTTATTGTAGGTGGAACAAATGTCAGTTGGGTTTCAAAAATCCAAAGTGTTGTTGCACTTTCAACAACAAAAGGAGATTATGTTGCTGCTACAGAGGTTAGTAAAGAAACGATTTTGTTACAAAGGTTTATGGATGAATTGGGTAAGAAGCATGATATGGGCACGTTATACAGTGATAGCCAAAGTTCCATTCATCTTGTAAATAAATCAACATTTCATTCTAGGACTAAACACATATAGCTCAAGTACCATTTCATATGGTTAGTATTGGAAGATGGACAATTGAAGCTGGAAAAGATACACACTAGCTAGAATCCTGTAGATATGCTAACAAAATTTGTAACCAGGGAGAAACTGAGAATATGCTCAGTTTCAATTGGTCTTCGAGAATGACGATGAAGATGAGAAACAAACAGGTCCAAAGTGGAGTCATTTTCTAGCAAATGAAGCAGCGATGGAGTTGCTACAATCAGTCTCCAAGTGGGAGATTGTTGGGTGTGGAGCCTGATTTTGCAGCATCCTGATTTTGATTTTTCTGCCCATAATTAAACGCTACCTGGGGGGTCCAGGGAGGCTGGCTATGAATTTATGGAACCCCCCCCCCTTGGCGGGGGGTTTAGGGGGAAACCCCAAAGCTAAAAACAAATGTAAAATTGCCTTGTAAAAGTATAGTAATTTCTAGTCAATTTGGGTTGTTCATTAGGCGGATGATCTGACAGTAGAAGTTATGTTTAGTTTAGGGTTTTTTACCCTAGAATTCAACCCCTCACTTTATATCAGGGTATTATATTGCAGCTGTGTATTGTATGTGTATTCTTAGAGCGAGAAACAGATAGGGAGACTGTGAGAGAGAACAGAGGATATTACAGCGGATCTATTGTAGGTTGTGTCTCTTCATTTAGCTGGATAATAGAAAGGAAGGATTGGTTGTTTGGGGTGGATGTAGCCCAAAATAGGTGAACTGCATATATTTGTGTCTCTCTGGTTCTATGTGTTTTGTGTGCTTGTGTTTTCCGCATATCTTATGTGTTGCATTGCTCTGTAATATATAATTTTCTAACAGTTTTTCTACTCAATGGTAGGTACAGATCTTCCATATGCATCTTCCACAATGGGAATTTTTGGCCATTAAATTTATCGACCATAAATTTACCATCTTCCACCATTGATCCCACTCGAACCAGGAACCTTTCTTTCCTACGATTTTATCAGCCAAATAGACCTTCGGCCCTGATACCAGTTGTTAGAAAATAATATATTACAGAGAAATGTAACACATAAAATATGCAGAAAACACAAGCACACAAAACACATAAAACCAGAGAGACACAGATATACATGGTTCACCCAGTTTGGGCTACGTCCACCCTGAACAACCAGTCCTTCCTTTCTATTATCTAGAAAAATGAAGAGACACAACCTACAACGGATCCGTTGTAATATCCTTTGTTTTCTCTCATAGTCTCCCTATCTGTTTCTCGCTCTAATAATACACATACAATACACAACCACAATAAAATACCCTCATACAAGTGAGGGGTTTCCTTCTAGGGAAAAAAACCCTAAAATAAACATAACTTCTACCGTAAGATCATCCGCCTAATGAACGACCTAGATTGACTAGAAATTACTATACTTTTACAAGGAAATTTTACATCTGTTTTTAGCTTCGAGGGCATTGCCCCCGAATTCCCCTGCCAAGGGGGGGCTCCATAAATTCTCAGCCTCCCCCCCTGGACCCCCAGGTAGCGTTTAATTATGGGCGGCGTTGCCACCCTATTAAGGTACAGGGGTCCAATGTTGTGATACAAAATAAACAAGATAATCAGGCTCCACACCCAACATGATGGATGAGATTATCTGTTAATGGGACCATATCTTCTTGACTAGATATTCTAGGCTCAAGGAGAATATTTTTCATGCAACACATGATTCCCCACTCTCAGGGAATCAAGGATTCACCAAGACATATCGAACTATTCAGGAGAGATTCTCATGGAGGGGTCTCAAGGGGATGTACTCCAGCACATCAAGGAGTGCATAATTTGCCAGCAGAACAAAGGAGAGAACAACCATCCTGTAGGGTTGTTGCAGCCACGGCCTATTTCGGAAGGAAAATGGGAGAGTATTTCAATGAATTTCATTACCGAATTACCAGCAATGTAGGATAAGGATTGTATTTTTGTAGTTGTTGATCGACTAACAAAATATTCTCATTTATTTTCTATTTCTGCAAGATACACTACTTCACAGGTGGCCGAGCTCTTCTTTAGAGATGTTTCAGACTTCATTGTCTTCCTAAGACCATAGTCAGTGATATAGATAGCCAATTCCTGGGTGGATTTTTGTAGGAAAATTTTCGGTTGGTGGGTACTGAGTTGACTCCTTGTACTAGTTATCACCCCGATACTGATGGGCAAACAAAGATAATGAAAAAGTGGCTGGAAGGCTACTTTTGAAACTATGTTGTAGGGCAACAAAGAGCATGGCTGTGCTGGCTCCACTTGGGAGAGTATTGCTATAAGACGAAATTTCACATGTCGATCGATATGTCTCCATTTCGAGCTCTATATGGGTATGATGCTTTATCATTTTTTGATGTGATGTTTGGAGAAAGCAAGGCTCCTAGAGCCAAGGAGTGGATCCAAGAGAGTTAGGATATACTATGAGCTCTCAAAGACAAAATTTCTACAACACAGAATCAACAGAAGTTGTATGCAGACCATGGTTGGATAAAGAGACATTTTGAGGTGGATGACTTGGTCTATCTCCGTATTCAGCCTTATAGACATTCTACACTAAAGGAGAAGGGGGGTGAGAAGTTTAAGCCCCGGTTCTATGGGCCATACAGGGTGATCTGTCATGTTGGGGAGGTAGCATATGAGTTGGAGCTTCCCACTGGGAGTAAGATCCATAACATTTTTCATGTCTCATGCCTCAAGAAGGCCATTGGACAACATGTGGTTTCCACCATGGATCTCCCACCTATTAATGATGAGGGACACCTGGTTTTACAAATGGAAGCCATATTGGATACTCGGGAGAGGCAACTAAGGAGCAGGGTGATTAAAGAATATCTGATTCAATGGAGGAATCTACTAGATGAAGATGCCACTTGGGAAGGATAAAAGATTTTGCAGCATCCATCTTTGCAGTTTCTTGAGGACAAGAAACATTTGGGAGTGGAGGAATATAATATTCCTAATTATCTTTAGCTAGTTGGAATATTAATTTTTTCCTTTGTTCATAAATTAGATGAATGAGTGGGTAGAGAGACCCTTAAATCTCTTTAGTATGAATAAAAACACTTATTGTGTGTAATATTCCCAAAATTTCACATGATATTTGGAATATTAGAGTTCTTAATAAACTAAATTAATTAAGTAAATAAAAGGGCGGAGGGACCCATAATCCTAAAAGATGAATACAATCCACTTTTGATGTGTGTATGTGGATATTCTAGATCTAGATCTAAAACATGGAGTAGTAGAGCAGCTCCATTAATGATAAAGAAATGGAGATCAAGTCTCATTTATGAGATAGATCATGGAGGATGAAACAGTCCAATATGATCATGGATCTTATGTAAAATCATGAGGATCTTGAAGAGGTCAACTAAAATCATAATGCATTCAAAGTAATATCACAAAGAAATTATGATAAGATAGTGGAGAAAGGGTGCATCTAATGAGCACATGATAGAAGAAGTAGTGCATTTAATGAACACATGATGGAGAGGTTGATCATCACATGTGAACATGATGGATGACATGGAGAAACATCACAGTCAACCATGGAAACTTATGTCCACATGCACAGTGCATTTATGGAGTGGGCCTCAGTTATGGAAGGCTCATGATCTATATAATGAAGGTGAATGCACAATAGAAGGCAGATTTGGATACTTGGATTATTCTTTGATCTGTTTAGATCTAGATTTGTCTTAGGAGATTTATATGCATGCTTGAGTTGTTTAGCTAAGTCTGCAGTGTTGTTTAGCACAGGGTGTTTCTGAGCAGAAATCCCACCCCTACCTACGGGGGACTTGTGTGCCTACTCTAGGAAGGTTTTCTATTGAGCCGCATTCCTTATTAGGCATTGGTGACATCTTCAAGAGGTTGTTTCTAGCATTCAGCTAGGAAACCGATGGAGGATTCATCCTACCACTTTTTTCTTCAGATTCAGTCTTCCAGGAGAAGAAAATCTATATTTGGCATTCAGGCCATTGAGATTTACCTCCATGCAGAAGCAATCCCTTCAAGGATTGCACAATATATTCCTATAGATATATTGGGGGAAGGAAGTTTCCAGTATTTCAACTAGAAATATTGTGAGGGATCATCTCCTCACATTGGATCCACTATTTCAATCATTCCAGAGCTATATTGACATATCTAGCAGTAGGCTATTGAGCCTCCCTCTCTTACAGCGCAATTTTCTAAATTTTTTGTTCATCCAACAACTATTTTCAATGGAGGAGATTGGAGGAGCTATATCTTGAAATTTTAGCCCAAGGATCTAGTGAAGGGATCAACCCTTCTTGGATAGATCTGATTTTACATCATTACAACCATCATATCATCAGTTCATGCAACAGATCCACATACCCAACATCTACATAGTGCAAGCCCTAAGAGGGTGATTTTCTTATATTGATAGATCTGAGAAATCCTTTCTAGGTTATCTTGGGGATCCATCATAGAGCCCAGATATAAATTTTTAGCATCATCAGAGCTCCCAAATTTCCTAGATCTGAATTTTTGACTTTCCAGGAGTTGTAGTCCCAACAGTTGCAGCAGGGACAACGCAATTTACCTTCTAGTAGTTCAGCAGTTACGTAGTCCCTCTTATGGGATTATTTCAAGTTCATTCTAGCCCATCCCTTTGGCTTGAGTGTCTCATATTTTGAGCATTGTTGTACTTTCTATTCACCTCCTATATAATAAAATGGCTCAACTATTTCTATGAATTCTCTTGTGTATTTATATTTTTTGTTTACTTTGCTGCAGTATTACTACATTCTCCCTTTTGAGATATTACAGTGGTATCAGAGCATGATCTTTGGCTCAGCTTGTGGAAATTATTGACAACATATGAAAAGCATAGACTAGAGATCTACTATAATGGAGGGATTAAGTTTTGATGCATCTTTCTTGAGAACTATGAGGGATATCTCCAAGGATATCAATGAAATGAAGAAATAAAGGAAAATGGAAACCTCAAGAAGGTTTCAGGATGAAGAAGGTCCCAGTACTTCTTATCAACATCAAAGAAGATCGAAGAATCATAGATCTAATATGCCCACTTTCTTTGAAGAAGGTGAATGGTACAACAATGAAGGAAGAAGAGAACTTCAGACTCATGAGACTCTTATTTTATATCTTGAAGAGTACAAAGCACAGTCTAGAGCCTTCAAGGAGAATCTAACTCTCCAAAAATTCTTCAAAATCAAGGAAGAAAGAATATCCTATAGCAGCAATAGGAGAAAGCGACACAATAGATTCTATTTGCCTACATTTGATGGGTCTTCCTCAAGCACTATTAAGGCTCAGAGGAAAGAGTTAGATGCATTGTTAGGCTACATCTTGTAGATGAAAAAGAGGTTTTCCAGATTGCAACACTTCATCTTCTATATGAAGCCAATGATTGGTGGTTTGGTCATATGGAGCATGCAAAGGTGACTAAATATTTGGATTTCTTTCACAAGTTGAGAAAGAAGTTTGATGTGAGAAAATCAGAGATGTGTCCCAAAGAGAAATTTCCTAAGGAAACAAAGGAAGATTTCATTCTTGTCACTCTGGATAAGGAGTCACTACATTCACCACTAGATGCAAAGGTACTTGTATCCAGAGAAGAGACACTTGCATCTTTGCAAGATAGTCTTGAGCTCTTGACATATAGAGTCCCATGCATGATTCATGAGATGCATGAGGAAGAGGAGGTAGATTCCAGCGCTGGTACATTGATAGAAGAGCATCCATCACTCTTACCAGCAGTTGGAGACACCATTTTCTCTATTGAAGGAACTCTTGTGGTCTTGCAAGAGGTTTCCACATATCATTTGATCCAAGGTATGCATCCAATTCCATCTCATATGGTTTCAGTACCTCTTATTGAAACTTATGGGGACATTCCATCAGGACCAATGCATAACCAAGGGTTAGAAAAACATGCTAATTTGAAGCAGCAACATATCACAGTGCAGAAGACCCTTGATCTAATCAAGGAGGAGATGAATAGATATCCAAATTCATAATTTTTGAGCTACATTCAACCCTTTGAGTTGAAGTGTAGAGTTTCAGAAGATGGGATGAGCATGATCCTATGTACAATGGATGGCTATGAGTTCAGCATTGTGCCTTGCCATGAGACAACATATGTATTACCTTGCAGATCTAAAACGCTGTCACTTAGTAGCAGTGATGATGAAAGGGACCCATTATTCTTGGAGCATTCTGAAGGTGGCTTCACTTATGAAGCAATGGAGGTAAAGATGATAAATGTTATACATCTTGAGATGAGGAATCTTTTCTCCTTTCTAGATGACACTTTCTCAATGAGAATCTCACAACTCAAAGAGAAACTTCTACCTACAACAGATCTAGAACCTCATTGGTTTTGGAGGGACTTTGATGAAAAGAGAATCTCATGGAGAGATCTTATTAGAGGTGCACTTCAAAATATCATGGAGTGCAAATTTCTTAAACAGTTTGATGAGGTTGGTGTCCTACAATGGGAGGATACCAAGTTTTTGCAGAACAAGATCCATCATCCACATTGGGATGAATGGTTGATGATGTGGAACAAGGGGTTGCCAAACCACTTGTAGGACTATGATATAGGATAGAAAGAATCATGACTGCATTGGTTTCTCTTGGGTGAGTATGGTTACTACCCAACAAAACATATTTTCATAATCCATGCCTTGTACAACACTCATGTAATGAAGAAGGAGACATGGTTGTGCTGGCTGCTCTTGGGCGAGTATGGTTACCACCAAATAGCTCATATTTCTTTGACTCATGCCTTGTGTATCGATGACAGAATGAAGCAGAAGAAGGCATGTTCATTTTGGTTGAGAGATTTTGGCCATCACATGACATCTCACATGTTTATGTGTTTTGTATTGTTTTTAATATGGAATAATACTCTCATGATGTGTGATAATGGAGTTTGTTTGTATTGGGTTGATATGACATTCCATATGTCATTCAATATGTTGTTGTTGCTCCATGATTCACATGATGATGTGAAGAGGCAACACGATATCTTGTTTCTTTGGCTTTTATTGGGGGAATTTGGTCCTACATACTCCCCTACTTTTCATAATAGTGTTGGAGGATGGTAACAAGAGGCACTCCTCTGATGGCTCTTACTTGGAGAGTATGGACACCATACTTGGTATTTTGATGGTGTGGTGTGGTAGTAGGGAGCATTGTTGCGTTGGCTACTATTGGGAGAATATGGTTTGAAATCTTTGTCTACCCATATGTCTCTATTTATTCTTTGGTACAATGTTGGAATGATGCTTGGATCCAACAAGGCCAACAGGGCTAAGGATGGAGGCATGAAGAGCCTCTTTTTACTTCATGTAGAATGGGATGGAGGATTACTTTGTGAGTTGGGGATTTCCTTTTGTGGGAGGAGCCATATATTTTTATATATCTCATGTATTATGGAGGATGTTGGAAAACTTATGGTTGTCACTTGGAGCTTCATGATTGAGGAGGGACATCTAGCTACATAGTTAGAGGTCACTCTAGAAATTCTAGAGAGGCAACTTTGGTGTTGGGCATATATAAATCATTGCAGAAAATGGGGAGACCTTCCTTGTTTGGATGCCATTCGGAGGGGGATAGATTTCTCTAGCATCTAATTTTGCAGTTTCTTGAGGACAAGCAACATTTTTCCGGGGAGGATTGTAATATTCCAAAATTTTCACATGATATTTTGAATATTAGAGTTCTTAATAAACTTAATTAATTAAGTAAATAAAAGGGTGGAGGGACCCATAATTCTCAAAGATGAAAAAATTCCAATTTTGATGTGTGTATGTGGATATTCTAGATCTAGATCTAAAACATGGAGTAGTGGAGCAACTCCATTAATGATAAATAAATGGCAATCAAGTCTCGTTTATGAGATAGATCATGGAGGATGAAACAGTCAAATAAGATCATGGATTTTAAATGAAAAATCATGAGGATCTTGAAGAGGTCAAATAAAATCACAATGCATTCAAAGTAATATCATAAAGCAATTATGATAAGATAGTGTAGAAAGGGTACATATAATGAGCACATGATGGAGGAAGTAGTGCATTTAATGCACACATGATGGAGAGGTTGATAATCACATGTGAACATGATGGACGACATGGAGAAACAATGCAATCAACCATGGAGACTTATGTACACATGCACAACACAGTTATGGAGTGGGCCTAGGCTATGGAAGGCTCATGATCTATATAATGAAGGTGAAGGCACAATAGAAGGAAGATTTGGATGCTTGGATTATTCTTTGATTTGTTTAGATTTAGACTTTTCTTAGGAAATTTCTATGCATGCTTGATATGTTTAGCTAAGTATGTAGTGCTATTTAGCATAAGGTGTTTCCGAGTGGAAATCCCACCCTTACCCATGGGGGACTTGTGTGTCTACTCTGGGAAGGTTTTCTATTGAGCGACATTCCTTATCAGACATTGGTTCCAGCTTCAGGAGGTTGTTTCTAGCATTCAACTAGGAAACCAGTGGAGGATTCATCCTAACACTTTGTTCTTCAGATTCAGTCTCCCAGGAGCAACAGATCTATATCCAGCATTCAAGCCATTAAGATTTACCTCCATGCAATAGCAGTCCCTTCAAGGATTACATTGTCCAGTCCTGTAGATCTATTAAGGGAAGGAAGTTTCTAGTATTTTATCTAGAAATCCTATGAGGGATCATCTACTCACATTGGATCCATTATTTCCATCATTCCAGGTCTGTGTTGACATATCTAGAAGTAGGCTATTGAGCCTCCCTCTCTTACAGCGCAGTTTTCTGAAGCTGTTGTTCATCCAAAAACTATTTTTAGTGGAGGAGATTGGAGGAGCTAGATCTTGAGCTTTTAGCCCAAGTATCTAGTGAAGGGATCAACCCTTCTTACATAGAGCTGATTGTACATCATTGAAACCATCATATCATGAGTTCATGCAGCAAATCTGCATACCCAACAAGTACATAGTGCAAGCCCTAAGAGGGTGATTTTCTTAGATTGATAGATCTGAGAAATCCTTTCTGGGTTATCTTGGGGATCCATCATAGAGCCTGGATCTAAATTTTCAGCATCATCAGAGCTCCCAAACTGCCTAGATATGACTTTATATCTTTTTGGAAGTTACAGTCCCAATAGTTGCAGCAGGGACAACGCAGTTTACCTTCTAGCAGTTCAGCAGTTACATAGTCCCTCTTATTGGATCATTTCAGGGTCATTCTAGGCCATCCCTTTGGCTTGAGTGTCATATTTTGAGCATTGTTGTACTTGTTATTCACCTCCTATATAATAAAATGGCTCAACTATTTCTGTGCATTCTATTGTGTATGTAGATTTATTGTTTACTTTGCTGCAGTTCTTATATTGTGTTTCAGTATTATTGCATTCTCCCTTTTGGGATATTACATTGTGTGAAAGTGGATCATTGTAGCTAGTTGAAATAAAGTAAAAATTAGTGTGAATGGGGTCAAGGTTGACCAAATCAACAACGATGTCATGGAGGGAGTGGATTGAGTGGAGGACAACACAGTTATGATGGAGGAGTGTATGCATGGGAGTATTATCTTTAATGAGTGGGACCCAAGGTGAGGAATATCACAAAGCATGTAAGGAAGAGGATGGAAGCCATAGAAGGAATTATGAATATTTTTTATGTCTTGGTATTTTATGACTTTTTGCATGCTTCAACTGTTTAGCGGAGTCGGTTGTGCTATTTAGCACAAGGGTGTTTCCGGGCAGAAATCCCATCCTCATCCTCGAGGGACTTCGAGTACCTACTTAGGAGAGGTCTACTGAGATTAATTTCCACTATCCGGCATTAGGCCAAGCAACTAACGTCATCCATAACATATTCTCCTTCAGAAGTTGCATTATTTTGCAAGGTAGTGCAGTGGAGGGTTGAGAAACCCAGTTTGTGAGCTAGTTTCCTAGTGAGGGGAGTAGCCTTTCATCCGGAAATATAGAGAGGATAAGTTGCAGCCATTTTCTTGTTATATCAGCCATCTCCTAGTATTGATTCAGTGGTAGAGCGTTATTTAGCCCTAGGACTGCATTTTTCATAGTGTGTATTTCCGGAAACCCTTCCTGGGTTGTCTTGGAATTTTGCTTGGGAGATTATATATTTATTCCCGAAAATTTTTGAGCATTATATCAGTAGATATATACATTTCTATTTTCTAGCTATAGTTACAATCACTGGGACTACGCTGTCTTGGTTCTCTGACATTTTGAGTAGAAGGAACATTTCATGTTTGGGTGTATTTGATCATTGAAGGCTTGTTTTGCCTAGCTTCAGTGATTTGTTCCTTAAGATATTGTACCTATTTTATTATGTTATAAATAATAAAATGGATCTATGATTTTCTCATGTTTTATGTATTTTTAATTACTACAATTTCTAGTTTTATGTTCAATATTCTTGTTTTTCTTGTTTTGGAATATTACACCCTTCCACCCGAGAAATGGTGTAAAGGAATACCCAAAGAGTTGGGTCATTGACAATTTTGATGTCAATTTTTCCATTCTTGGTATTTGCAGACCCACTACTACAATGTATGGCGATGAACATATTTTTACTCTTGCAGCTTGGTCTAAACCCTGCAAATTGGACTAACAGTCCCCTCTCGGACAGACCAGTAATGAAATAGATATCAGAAATATCAATATCTAAGTCCTGATTACCAATGAAAAAAACTTGGTAGTCTACATCCCACCATCTCACCAAATATTGCAATAAATCCACTTGGGACATCATCCTGAGTGTTCAGAAGAATTTGAGGAATACACAGTTGCAGAGTGCCCTTATGAAATTTGGATCTTGTACAAATTCTGGGTCCTCAACCTCATGTCCTCTTTCTTTTCTCTCAATTGCCATAATTTTTCTGAAAAAACATTAATTAACAAGCACTAGACATCTTCCATGGAAAAAAATTGGCATTTCATTGGTTAAAAACTGAGCATTTCAAAAATTAAAATTATGCTCGGTGCTAGCGTGACTGTGTGCCAATTTTCACGTGCTGGTATTTTAGTGACAAAGGCAAGCAATGTGGACTCAACAAGTGAAACTGACACTGGTTGCCAAAAGGCCCTAATTTTTCAAGGGCTCCCTAACCAGGAAAAATATGAATCAAAATGCTCAAAGATGAAATAAAAATTATGGAAAATGTGAGGACTATTACTTCAACAAACAAAACTATAAATGGTGTCCTAGATTAGTTGAACGAGGCGCTTGAAATTCGAATAAAAATGGAGGGAAAGTCCTATGGTAAAATTTCAAATGGTAAATGTGATTTTTGTTTTTTACTTTTGGTTATTTAAAGAACTTTTATCTATGTTTTGATTAAAAAATGGGTTTTAATCGTTTTATGAGTACTTTTCCCTATATTTATATTTTTTCTCGATCAATGTGACGTTTTTTTGCATGTGCAGAAACAACTTATTATAAGTTAAATTTGATTAATGGTGAATGATGAGTTATCTTTTATCACTTTTTGGGACTCATGAAAAAAAATGAAAAATGAACCCCGCGGAGTCAAATTTAAGCTCTTTTTCTGACTCTCGAAATATGAAAATATTTCCGAGCACTTGTCCTTTCGAGCTCGTTAAATTAAATGAATTGACATCATCTCAGTATATGTTTACCCCTTTTTCAGGCTGAGGTTGACTATTTATGAAAAAGGAATACCTTGGTCAATCATAATCAGGAGGTTCTCTCGGAGATTGTTTTCTACCTTTTTATATTCTAGAGACTATTTATTGAAAGGGACCTTTTGGGGTTTTCTTTTCCGTCTCTTTTTCAAACTCCCTAAATATGAAAAAGATACCAAGTTACCCTTGCATCTATTAGGTCCCTGTAATTTGGCAGATTTGCAATGACCAAATAGACATGGGTAACATCAAACCAAATTTTGAGTCCTAAGACCTAGCCTTCCTAGATTCAGAGAGGGATCTCTCTATATTTTTGTAAAAGATGTAACTTGATTGATTTAAGGGTTTTGATTTTAGGCTAGTTAAAATGACAGGGTTTGTTTTTTTTGTTTTGTTTGGTTGGGTAGGTTGTCAAGAAGAACAGACAGAGTAAGGGAGGTTCAAACCATTGGGCTATGGAGTTTGAAAAAGGTCTTGAAAAGTACAACAATAGGTCAAGGGTGTTTCATAGGGCAAGTTAACAAAGCCAAATGGATCTAAAGAGGTTTAGTGAGTGTGAAATGAACATTAAGTTGTGAATGTAGTGGGTTTAAAGCGTAGTTAAGAATAATTTAACATAAACTATAACAAGAAGAGTCTATAAGAGTACTATGCATTAAGAAAGAATCAAAGGACAGGGTGCACCATAAACTTCTTTGATCTAGCTCTATCAAGTAAAATTTAAAAAAACTATTCGACAAACCCTAGAGAGCAGGGAAATCCTAACTTCTCTAGCTATCTACCTTCAGAGAAAGAAAACATTCAAGATAGCACATAAGTAATGATTAAAGAGCAGGTAACTCCTAAATTCCTTAATAAAACTATAAGACCTTCAAAGTAACCATTTCAAGATAGACTAAAGGATAGGGCAAACCATAAACTTCTTTAGCCTAAACCCTAATAAGCAAACTTCAAAGAAAGCCTAGAAAACAATGATTCAAGCTACACCAAAGGATAGGGCATACCATAAACTTACTTGGCTTGAATATATTTAATAATTTTGAAGAAAAACAAGCTAAGTGGAATTAAAGATCAATGAATAATTCTTCAATCAGACCTAGCAGAGGAAAACATTTGAGCAATAGAAGCAGACAGATCTAAGGTGCCTCTAGCAGCATATCTTACCCTAAAATTTATGTCCTAATGCAAGATAAAATATGGAACAATATGAAAACATAAGGAAAAAATAACTAGATTAGAGCAACATCACCATTAACCAGGTTCATGAATCCTATGAAGGTGTTTGTTCCTTTGATGCTCAGTCCAAAAACAATCGCACAACTCCAAAGCCAATTTCTTCACAACTCCAAGTCTATGTATTCATCTCAATAAACAACCAAAAAAAATAATGAAGCTTACATGCAGTATTTAACTGCCAAAGGAGGAGAAAACCCTAGCTAGGGTTCCAAAATGTCATTAATTCCACACTTAATTCATTTTGTCCTATGAGACCATGCAAGGCCCAAGGCACAAATATCCCAAACTCATAAATGCAAAAATAACTTCTAAGCTAACCTCTGAGATAATTTGGGATCATTTGACCTTTAAGGCCTCTCAATAACTTTCAAAATATCTCCAAGTGTCTTTTTTTGACTTTCTGGCAAGGGCGCAGCGCCAAAACTGGAAAAGTTTCCCTTTTTGCAATTGAGTTTTGGAGGCCTTCCCAGTGTCCAAATGAGCTCCATGATAGCTCATTGGAAATCCTCTCATGTATAGTTTCCAAATATGCCTTTATTTAAATATTAGTGTCCATTTTCTTGGTCACAAATACATTCTCCCAAGACTTCTCAAGGTGCAGCGCCAGTGTTGAAAAGAGGGAAGAAAGGTGATTTTTTGCTTGTTTTTGGCCCTTTTGAGGGACCGGTTCTGCTCCAAATGACTTGAAACTTTCTGAGGGTGATGTCCTTGGCCTAAGGATCATGAAAATGTAAAATTTTCCTCAATTTGGTGCCCCAAAAGAGCACAGCACTAGTGGCACTGCGTGCTTGGCCCTTTTTCTGCTAGCTAACTGTCAAAATTTCAAAAAGTACAAAAATGTGTCAAAATTGGATCTTAACTTGCTGATCATGTTTGGGAAGCTTGAAGGGATACATCAGCAAGGATATCCAACTTGTATTTCTCCTTTGCCTCTTTTAGGACTTGAATCTTTGTAAGGGATATTTTGAGCTTGGCCCTTGCAATCTTGTTTCTTAAGGCATAATGCCTTGCCATCTTCTTTTTCATGTCAAGGTCTCACTTGGCCTTCTCAAACTGACCCTATAAGTGCACATTTTACCTCTCTAGCCAATATTCCCTATCATAATCTATTTCCATGAAAAGCAGCTCACTTAGAGTCAGCTGCCCTACCAATTCTTTCCCTTGCTCTCTTTCCCAGGCTAGAGCCTTCTTCAAACCAATTGTCTTTGGCCTTCTCCTAGGAAGTTGTTATTCCTCTTCTTCATTCTCATCAAAAGTTCCCAAGGTCTCATCTAGCTTTGCCTTGTCTTTTCCTGACTCTTTCCGAGCTCTGATAGCTCTGACCTCACTGATGGATTTCTCTATTTCTAAGTACTTGTTTTCAACCTCAAGGAAGTTTATCACATTCCTTGCCCTACCAATATTTTCTTGCAGCTCCCTAATCTGGGCATCTTTACTTTTGAGCAACATGTTTGTGATCCTATCCTCATCTTCACTTTCAAGGTCAATAAGTTGAAACTCTTGTTTAGTTTCATGATCATCCTCTTTTTCAACAATGACCTACTCTTCAACCTTTTCCTTACCTTTGTCAAGTTGTTTTGTTGATGATGAAGGCAGAGCCCCTTCCACAATTTGTGGAGAAAAAACCTACCTTTGGCCTCTTTGATAGGTTAAAGGAAAAGTCTCTATGTCAACCATCTCAGTGTCATCTGTCTCACTGTCATCTACCTCACTTCCATTTGCCTCATTGCTCTCTTCTTCATTTCTCTCTTCATTGTTTGATGCTTTTGTATCAGGAGATGAGGGTGAAGGGCTGTGGGAAGGTGATGAAAGAGGATCATCATGAGGTGAGGGAATGTGAGTGGATGGAGATGTAGAAGGGTCATCATGGGGTGAAGGAATGTGAGTGAGTGGAGATGTAGGAACAATAGGAAGTGATGAAGAAGTATGAATGGGAGGATGAGAGGATGAAGGAACATCTTGCTGATGGTGGCCTTGTGGTGTATTTAAAACCTCATTGGAAATGAAGGTCTCCCATGGAATTTCTTTCGGTTGTAGTTTGTGCATAACAACCATTTTGATAAGTGAGTGATGGAAGAGGCTTTGCATTTGCTGAGGGTAGTTTCTCTTTCGCACTATGTATGCCATTTTATCAATGCTTCGGTAAAGGTAACAGGGTATGTGAAACATCCTCACTCTAGTAAAGTGCATAAGAAGCCTGATGTGGTATGAGTAAATGTGGGAGAATATTTCCTCACATGTGAAATACTTCATAATGATCCTCATCATAGGTGCATATCTATCAAGCAGGTGAGAGAAAGGAAAGATGGATTTGTTGTGTGTTAGTCATCAGTAATTTTTGCTGATATCAAAAGATGACTAAGTAATGATCCTAGATTTCTAAAAAACAAATTGAGAAACATTATGAGTTTTAGAAATCTCACTGCCTTCATTATCCTAAGTCAAATTGTTTCACTAAATTTCTCCCTCTTTTCCTTCTAAAGTTTCACCTCACTGCTCCAAATTTAACCTCATTTTCTGGGCTTATTAACCTCATTTCACTACCTTACCTTCACCTTCATTCATGACCTTTTCCCTTTGAAAAACCCATTTTCTTCTTTCCAAAAACCCTCATGAAGCTCCCTCCATTCAACATTTTTCCTCTGAAATATTAAACAATGTAAAAGTTCCCTTTTACATTGTTTAAAACTAATTTTTTAGCCTTTCGGGTCTTTAATTATATATAAAAAATCTGTTTTTGTATTAAACCCGCCCTATTATATGAAATAGGCCTTAAACCCATTTTTCCTCTAAACCCCAACCCCCTCACCCTCATAAAACCTCGACACTCTGCTATCTCTAAGCCCCTTCCCCATGTAAATTAAGCCTTCGCCCTTTCCATTTCATAAACCCAAAAAACCTTATAATAGAGGCCCTTAAACCTTTGAAAAATTAAAATGTGGGCTCGCCTCTCACTACCCCCGGCGCCCTTCCTTTAACCTTACAAATTAACACATTTCGTTAATATTTAAGGCCCCGGGCCCCACCCTCTATTTAACCTCACCATCCAACCACATCTCACCATCTATCCCCCACTACTGCTAGCCTGACCAACTAATCGCTGCCTTTAGAATGCATGTCAACCATTGATCTACCATCTCAATATCCAACGACCAGCATCACATATCGCAAATAAATTTGAGATGGGGGTAGCGTTTCACAACCCATGTGAAATAGGCGGTTTTTCCCTGCCGCGTGTCTCATCCTGAGGCATATCATGCACCTCCCACCAAAAACCACTTACCACCCATTATACGCGTGATAAAATACCCTGGTTTTCAAAAACCGCTTACCTTCCGCGCCATTTTTCAAATCTTTCCCGTTCCCATTCAAATTCCTCCTGGTTCCACCTCTGGAACCTTACCTTCTGCGCCATCTCCTCCTCTGCAAAGAATTCTGACAGCCCGAAACTGCAGAAATTACAGTCATCGCCCTCCCCGCAGGTTTTTAACTAACAAATGGTGTGTTTTGTGCAAGTTTTAATGGCGGACATACACTAGTACATTTGGTCAAAATTCCGACACTTTAGTTCCGACACTTTTAACGTATTGTCGGAAATTTCCCCAATTTTTATCAAATTTTCAAATCCTGCCCACAACCGTCGCTATACCGACGTTTAGGGACATCATTGGTCTTCTGAAATTTAGGGGCGTCGTCGGAACACTGACATCTAGGGACGCAACATTGGACATGCGATGTTTCTATGACTTGCGACGGTAGTGCGATGGTTGTTTGGGGAAAACGTCGTTATTTCGACGTTTAAAGCAATTGTCGGTAGTGTGGCGTATTTGGCTTAACCGTCAGTATTGTGAAGATCAAAGGATAACCATCAGTATTGTAGTGATTATCCTTATTTCCATTCCTGCATTATGGTTTTTCTTTCCTCTATTGTGTAGTCATTTATTATCTTTTTATTATCTATAAATTCTCTCCTATTTTCCCCCTTTTTGCATGAGAATTGAATTAGAGGAAATGCTCCATGTGTCAAGAATGTTCCTCCATCCATGAAACTTCCCACTAACATGTTGCAACCAATTTTATTGCATGGGATAACACTCTTATCACCCATGTCCTTTAACTTGATTGCGATGGTCATGTCTTCCTGTGGTTGCGGGGATGTTGTTGTGCCAAATCCTCCTTATTTCCATTCCTGCATTATGGTTTTTCTTTCCTCTATTGTGTATTCATTTATTATCTGGTTCTTATCTATAAATTATCTCCTATTTTCCCCCTTTTTGCATGAGAATTAATTTAGAGGAAATTCTCCATGTGTCAAGAATGTTCCTCCATCCATGAGTCTTCCCACTAACATGTTGCAACCAATTTTATTGCATGGGATAACACTCTTATCACCCATGTCCTTTAACTTGATCGCGATGGTCATGTCTTCATGTGGTTGCAGGGATGCTGTTGTGCCAAATCCCCCTTCCAAATTATTTGTCGTTTGCTCCCTTGTGCCTTCGTTTGGTCGGGCACGCCGTGTCGTTTTTTTTTAGGGCACCTACCCAAACCCGTTTGGGTCGGGTCGTTTCGATTGAGGTCACCTTCCCAAATGCGTTTAGGTCAGTTTGTTTTGGTTTAGGTCACTCACCCAAACACGTTTGGGTCAGGTCGTTTCGGTTGAGGGTGCCCATATCAAATTTGCTAAGTTGTAACCGCACGGGTGCCCTGTGCACGTTCGTGCGGCCCGTTTTCCAGTTGCTCCCTTGTACCTTTGTTTGGTCGTGTGCACCGTGTGAGGGCACCCGTACAAACGTGTTTGGGTCAAGTCGTTTTGTTTGAGTGTGGCCATATCAAAATTTCTAAGCTATGACCGCAAGGGTGCCTTTTGCACACTCGTGTGGCCCGTTTTCCATTTGCTCCCTTGTGCCTTTGTTCGATCGTGCATGCCATGTCACACCATGTGAGGGTGCCCGCCCAAATGCGTTCGGGTCGGGTCGTTTCGTTTGAGGGCAACCGTATCAAATTTGCTAAGTTATTACCACACGGGTGCCTTGTGCACGTTCATGCGGCCCATTTGTCATTTGTTGATCCATTGTGCCTTTGTTCGGTCGGGTGTACTGTGTTTTTTCGTTTGAGGGCGCCCACCCAAATGTGTTTGGGTTGAGTCATTTCGGTTGAGGGCGCCTACCCAAATGTGTTCGGGTCGAGTTGTTTTGGTTGACGGCGCTCACCCAAACGCATTTGGATCGGGTCGTTTCGGTTGAGGCTGCTCATATCAAATTTCCTAAGTTGTGACCTCGCAGGTGCCATATGCACGTTTTTGCAGCCCGTTTGTCGGTTTCTCCCTTGTGCCTTCATTCGGTCATGTGTGCCGTGTTGAGCCATGTGAGGGAGCCCACCCAAATGCGTTTGGGTCGGGGCATTTCGTTTGAGGGCGCCCATATCAAATTTGCTAAGTTGTGACCGCACGGGTGCCCTGTGCACGTTCGTGCGGCCCGTTTGCCGGTTGCTCCCTTGTTCCTTTGTTCGGTGGTGCATGTTGTGTCACGCCGTGTGAGGGCGCCCTCCCAAATGCATTCGGGTCAGTTCATTTTATTTGAGGGCAGCCGTATCAAATTTTCTAAGTTGTGACTGCAGGAGTGCCTTGTGCACATTCGTGTGGCCCGTTTTCCATTTGCTCCCTTGTGCCTTCGTTCGGTCGGGCGCGCCGTGTCATTTCGTTTGAGGGTGCCTGCCCAAACCCGTTCGGGTCAGGTCACTTTGGTTGAGAGTGCCTGCCCAAACACATTCGGGTTGGGTCATTTCGGTTGAGGGCACCCACCCAAACGCATTTGGGTCGTGTCGTTTCAGTTGAGAGTGCCTGTATCAAATTTGCTAAGTTGTAACCGCACATGTGCCCTGTGCATGTTCGTGCAGCCCATTTTCCGGTTGCTCCCTCGTGCCTTCATTTGGTCATGTGCATCGTGTCGAGCCATGTGAGGGCACCCTCCCAAACGCGTTCGGGTCGGGTCATTTTGTTTGAGGGTAGCCGTATCAAATTTGCTAAGTTGTGACCGCACGGGTGCCTTGTGCACGTTCGTGCGGCTCTTTTGTCATTTGCTCCCTTATGCCTTCGTTCGGTCAGGCGCGCCATGTCATTTCGTTTGAGGGCATCCGCCCAAACCCGTTCATGTTGGGTCGTTTAGGATGAGGGTGCACGTATCAAATTTGCTAAGTTGTGACCGCACGGGTGCCCTATGCACGTTCGTGTGGTCCATTTTTTGGTTGCTCCCTTGTGCCTTCATTAGGTAGTGCGTGTCGTGTCGAACCGTTTACTGAGGGCACCCTCCCAAATGTGTTCGGGTCGTATCGTTTCGTCTGAGGGCGGCCATATCAAATTTGCTAAGTTGTGACCGCACAGGTGCCTTGTGCACGTTCGTGCAGCTCGTTTGTCATTTTCTCCCTTGTGCCTTCATTCGGTCGAGCATGCCATGTCGTTTCGTTTGAGGGAGCCCGCCCAAACCCGTTCGAGTCAAGTCGTTTTGGTTGAGGGCACTCATATCAAATTTTCTAAGTTGTGACTACACGGGTGCCCTATGCACGTTCGTGCAGCCCATTTTCCGGTCGGGGCGAAGCCGCAGCAAGGAAACGGAGTCTGGGTCAAGTTGGGTAAAAACGCGTTCAACGTTCACCCTCAGGTGGAGTCAGGTTCCTTCTATAGGGTACGTGCAGAACAGTGTTCAGGGCAGGGTCGAGTCGGGTTCCTACCATAGGACGTGTGCAGAACAGTGTTCAGGGTAGGTGTGTTCAGGTCGATTCAGGTTCGTGCAATGCGTCTGTGTTCAGGACGTGCAGAACAATGTTTGAAGGCGCAAAGGTCGTTCATCAGGGTCAGGCTGGGTCGAACGTGACATGAGCGCGTTTAGGAGACGCATGCAGGCTGTGACCCCGGTGACTTGCGTGGAGACCGTGACCTCGGTGAGCCTCATGCAGAAACACATTTAGGGTGTCGAGGGCATCTGTGACCCGAGTGACCCACTTGAACTAGAATTCTTGCAGACTTTAGAAACATGTTCTAAAAGGGAATTTTTGGGTTCCTTTGGATTGTTTGCACTGTTGAGGAGCTGTTAAGGCTAGACCAAGGTTATACAAGAACATCTGGAAAGAAGCATAAATGGTTTATCTAGGCTTGGTTGTATAATTATTGCAGATTGTACATATTTATTGAAACATAATATCGGGCAGACTTATTAATGGGAGTTGCCCCTCCCTAATCCCTTAACCACTAACTCATTATTCAGGTACCTAACCCCTAACTGCATCTAAATCCCCTAACCCCTAAGCCCCCAATCCCTAATCCCTTAACTACTAACTCATTATTCGACCCTAACCCCTAAATGCACCTAAATCCCCTAACCCCTAACCCCCAATCCCTAAACCCTTAACTACTAACTCATTATGATCTCCCTAACCCCAATCCATAATCCCTTAACCACTACTAAATCATTACTCCCCTAACCCATAAATGTACCTAAATCCCCTAACCCCTAAGCCCCCAATCCCTAACCCCTTAACCACTAACTCATTATTCTAGTCCTAACCCATAACCCTAAACCCTAAACCTCTAACCCCTAATCTCCTATTCATTGAACCTCTAAGCCCCTAATCCCTAATCCCCTAACCAATAACTCATTATTCCCCTAACCCTCATAATATTCCTTAAAACCCGTTGGGATTGGCCATTCAAAACGAGAGCAGGTCTAGTTGGGACCTACGATCGGGTGATTAATTCCCCCTTGTTGGCATGGTGGAATTTTTTCCCGATCAACAACCCTATATTCCTTCATCCATCTAACATATACTTATAAAATGCTCTTTTTTTGTAAATTTGGTCCTTTACTATGCCATGAAAACCCTCCAAAAAATTCTTCAATGATGGGAATTCCTATTCAATATGCGTGAAGCTAGTCATGGAATGTGACAAGTCATCCAAGTATTTGATTTGTGCCTTGGGGAATGTGAAATAACGGGTCAAGGGGACACAACTAGGGTTGAATGTTTGGGTATAATTTAGAGGTGCAAGCATGGTTTATTACTATGATCTATAATCCTAGCATTAGAGAATGAGAAGGGGGCTTAGGACCTAATTTCATATAAGGGGCTAGGGGACCTAGAGGGAAGGTAGCGAGAGCAATCGATCATAGGGGAACCCCCAATAGTGGTGATAAGTTAGGTATTAGGATTCCAATGATCATAAACCATAAGCCCTTAACCCATAGCCATTGAATTCCATATCCCCTTAACCCCCAATCCATAATCCCTTAACCCCTACACTCATAACTCATAACCCATAAACCCCTTGACTCATTAAATATTAAGAAAATAACCCCTAAACAGCTATAATCCATTAACCTTGTAAGACATAACTCCTTATCCTCTTAACCTGTGATCCTTAACCCCTAATCCTTCACCCTTAAACACCTTAATTAACTTCTAATCCCTTAAACACCTAAATCCCCTAAATCTTAAGTCCTTAACCGCTAAATCCTCTGACCCTAAATCCCTTGGAACTTAACCCTTTACCCTTGAAGCCCTTAACCAGTAAGGGGCCCCCTTCTCTCCTCATCTCTTGTATTTAATGTTGTTTTGGGTTGCCTCCAAATGTGACTGAGAGGGCACTCTTACCCCTCCCTTGAATTTCATTACCCAACAAGTTACCCTTTTAGGGAATGAAACAAGATGACACCGCCATGAATTAATGGCTAACTTGCTCAGACTCTAACCTGTGTGCCTCTTCCTTGGGTTTCTAAGAGTCACTTAAATGTTTTATTACATGTATGTTGATAAACATAACATAAAAAAATTAATTAATTAATCAATTGACATTGTAGTCTAATTAGTAATTTTTAATTAAATTTACTAATTCATAATTAATCAATTGACATTAATTATTTTAAAGCATTATTCTTTAACTTAGCATTAATACATGACTAAATACCCCTAGCTTAGCCTAAATACCGCCCTTTTTTTTAAATTCCAACAATGCTAATTAGCCTAATTACCTTACTCGCGTGCCCTTTTTCCAAAAATTCTTACCTAATCAATTTCATTATCTCAACAGTCTATGCATGTATGCCGAGAGTAGATCCTAGAAAGGAGAGTTGGATTTTTCGTTCAACTGGTCGATTCAAAGAAAATTAGTTTCTCTGGATGTTTGGCCCATGCTTTGTGATTCCTTCAACTACCCAGCTAAGGAGAAAATGAGTTCCGCCTACAATGGACAAAATAGAGGGACAAATAGTAGGGGACCCATTGGTTCAGGGGTTTATTAGGGGACCTGTTGGTTCAGAGGTTTAGTAGGGGACCCGTTGCTTCGACCACCAACCACTAAGAAAAGACAACTACTGGCTCAACCAAGAAATCAGGCGCAATCGGCTTGTCAACCCACAAAATGTTAAGGATACACCAATTTATATCTTCAAAGAAATAGAAAATTTCATATCTTCTTCCACAGAATATTTTCCTCATTTCTGTGTCTTTTTTCTTCCAAGAAAACAAATGTGTTTTTGGCATCTGTTATTTCAAGTAGAAATTAAAGTATACATTGATTGTGCCTATGCATAAGAGCTCCTTTCAGACAATTTCCAGATTATCATCATATTCTGCAAAACATATTTCTTATAAACATTGAACATCAAAAGAAGATTTCCACCTATAGTGCTAACATTGCGGACAACTCAAAATAATATCTTAAAAATTCCTGTAAAATTCTTTTAAAACAATATTTCTGGGAAAGCTGAAACCAAAACCCTCCCTCTAATTCTCCATGCGTAATCCATTTTCTGATTGCAATGGGATCCTCTGAAAGATGATGTGCCAGAGAATTAAATTCTCTGTGAACATGTTGAATAGAAACTGAATGAAAAGCTTCCTGGAGTTCCTTAACTTAGTGCTGCCAGTGAGAGAGAACCAGACTATCCAATGTCACATATAATTTAAAACTCTAATTACCATTTTTGAGTCTCCAACAACCTGAAGATTCTGAACACCTTTAACCATAGCAAATTTTAATAGGGTCCAAAGGGCTACTTACCTTGCACGAATATTAGTACCATTACTAGTTCCAATCTTGAGTTAGAATTAATGATCATAACTGTAATGAAGGACAATACCAGCAACATAATCACCCAAAATTTGACATGCACCATAGAAATAACTTCAAGTAATATTATGATTGAAAGAGGGAACATGCCTAAGGTTGAACCTTGAAGCCCCTGCTTTACCCACTTAGTTACACTTTTTACCATCATCTTATTTTCGTAAGTCTTCTCATATTTGTTTGTAAGAACATAGAAGATATTGGGAAAAATCTTGCCATCCACTAGCAACATTCTAATCTTTTGTCAAGTGATTAGCACAAGATAATGTGCATTTATGACCAATCTAAGCTAATTGGAGTTGGGATGATTTGAAGTTGGTAACTTTTGTTCCTTTTCCAATTGAAGCAAGGGAAGGTTATTTTGGTTTCCATTATCAATGACCATATATGCTAATTTGTGCTTGATTTGAAAATTCTATGTACAAAGAGCTTCCTTGTTGTTGGAAAGGCTATCATTGGGCATTAACATCAAGTGTGGATCAATGTAGTTGGGATTGTCAACATCAACCTCTAAGTCTCCAACCTCTCAATAATTCTTAGAAAGGAAGTGAACATTGCATTTAGGGCTGAGTTCATTCTTATTCATTGTTGGTCAAGTTCTTCACAAGGAAGAACAAGTTTAGTATTGTGAAAGAGGCTGAAATCCTTTGTTCCGTGGGTCAAGTTCAGTTTTTCCAAGGGGTCGAGTTATCCACTCAAGAGGTCCCTATTCACTCTTACACTCAGATGGTCGAATTATGTAACAAAGGAAGTACAATAACCAGTCACAAGGGAGCTTGAATTTTGTCTTTGTGTTGTTGTCGTGTTTTTGGAAGGCAGGATTGATATTTTTCTCATTTGCTAAAGTTTGTACCTCCTAAGAGTGACATTGTGTTTAAAGAAAAGTTGCTAGACAAATTTCCTTGATGGCTGTAGCATTATTGTGGGTTGATTTAACCTCTTCTGGATGCTATCACAATATCTGTGTGTGGGTTATGGAGATGCCTTAATTACATGTGTGTAGAGGGTGTCATTTAGGAGAAAAAGGGAGCCATAAATGATGTTGGGTTTGTACAATGAGTAAGAGTTGGTCGTACTCTAGAAATTAAGCTCATAATTCAAGGGGTCAACGCTGGTCCATTTCATCCTTAAGAACTGATACTTTTCACTTATTCATAAGCCTCCAAACCAGGTTCAATTACCCTTATTCGCTCATTGTATATATTGATTTCAATCTAAGAAATTGATTTTTTATGACTTGGACCTATCTTCATATTGCCTTAAATCAAGAATGTATAAAACTTATGGGTTTAATATTAGTTTTTGTATTGAGAAATAAATGCCTATGGATGATTACTTTCCATGGCTCTCTTATCAGTCCATAAATTTTGTGCCAAATTAGAATCTTCATAGTGCCAAATTCACCAATCAATATTACTAAAACAACATGATGTCCCAAATTTTAACATGATCTTTACCATAAGCACCATCCAAAAATACAAAAACATCAAAAAGGCAATGAGCTCTACGAATGCCTTAAGAGAAATGACACAAGTATTTCTAGTTACTTGAGATTAAGTGTGAAATGAGTATAGACCTATGCCAATGTATTTTAGAGCTTACTAAGGTGTTTGGATCAGATTTATACTACTGCAAATGAGATGCTTCAGATCTGATTGTAAAAACAGTGAGGAGAGTATGAGGAAAGAGAGCAAACCCTTAGGCCTAGAGGCCTAGTTTGATGGCTAGTTGATCTTCCAATGTATGAGGACTCTATCAAACACCTGCAACAGAATTATTAGCCTTCAAGTGAAACAGATCAGCCCTCTAGTGACTTTTTTCTTCATTTCAGCAAAAAATTATGTAATAAAAAAGGAGAAATTAATGGCACAATTGCAATATGAGTAAAACAAACCAAGAGACTCAAAATTTAACCTTGGAAAAACTTCCAAGAATGATGTTAAATTGATACAAAACTTGTTCCTTAATTGGTCACATAATGATACAATTATAGAGGATTAAATCACTACATAACTTCAAAGTACTATGGTTTGGACTTCAAACTTATACAACAAACCCCTTACTTCCTCTATTTTGTGTCTATTTCTTTGGTGATCTTTTCTTGGTTATGGAAGTTGTGTCCCCTTATTGGTTAAATGGTCATAATAAGGAAGTCCTAATTGGTTGGGGATTACACAGTTGCACCCCTGCTATCATATGTATGCCCTCAATGAGAATAAGAACCCACACCTTGCAAATTTAGTTAACATCACAAGTGAATGTATGATTGCTAGTATTTTTCGTCATACTTGTCCCCTTTTTTGGAATAGTCATCGTCTTTGGAGGATTTTTTGATTCAATGTTTTTTATAGGGACATCATATCCAGTTCACTTCAATATTTTCTTGAGATGCAAGAAAAGTTACATGCAGGAGTTGGATTGATATGCAAGAAAGGTGATAAGAGCTTATGTTGTGGTTGGGTGAGGATTATACCACCTATATTTAGTTTGTTCTAGGGGTTATCTTATCATTATGAGGTGATTTTACATAACACATATTTTTTCCATTTGGTCTATTGTTATGTTTGGCAAGAGAAAAGTTACAATTTGATTATTCACTCTTCTTCAACTTCTAAGCTTTCTTGTTTTTCTCCTACTAGTTTTCTGATTTTGTAGCAGTATTTTGATAGCTTTAGAGGTTAAAAAGATCTTGAGTAGTCACTGTGACCTATGTCCCTGCCAACTACTTGGGGCATTTTTGTCTTTTTTCCTACTAGAAATATCCAGTGGCATCTCTGAGATGTTTTATTGTCGAGAATTCCAGATTTTCTCTTTGCTTATGAAATTTGTTTTTAGGGCTTCTAATTAGCAAGACATAATCTTGTATTACCTTTCTAATTTTCTTCTCTTCCCTTTTCTCCATTAAATTTGACTTTCCTTAGAGGATTACATCTTTCTTCCCAATGTTCCCAGTGGATTGGAAAATATTTGGAGAATTAAAGATACTTGTGACACTGGTTTTAATTAAGTCCACCTCCTAAGATCATAAATTTTTTCCTTTCTACATATGTGAGGCATTACAACAAACAGTTGACCTTACAAGATTTATGTAGATGTTGTTTCACCAAATTGATCTCCTCCTTATAGCCTATCTCATTGGAGGTGCTAACACTATATATATGCCCAAGCCCCAAACATAGATGATATTAGGCTAGTCAAATATCCGCATTGCCCCCTTCTATTGGTATGCAACTACATTCACGAGGCCACAAAAATGTATCTGCTTTTAGTGCAGATTTGTGCCTATATCAAGAAACCAAATGTCCATCACTAGATTTTTCTGTCTGGCCTCAAATGTTAGGAGGGGTTCAGCTGATCACCACCACATTGCTATCCCATGATGGCCTGGCTAAATCTTCAGCGTCAGGCATTCGATAAAGGAAATTATTGTTGGTCTTTGCATTGATACCTTGGTGATGGAGATGAGGATGGCTTTGCTCCCTCCTCTACATCTTACCACTATATTTGGTATGGAGTATTGATTTCTACAATTTAAATTTTTCCTTCTAGATTCACCTTTTCTTTTAGTATCACTTGTATCTCTTTATCTTTTAGCTTTCAAGAATCAAGAGTAGTCTGGGCACTTCAATAGTATTTATATGTCTCATTTTATTTTCTATTCCAATTGGCTTACTGTTTATTCTATCTTATCTTCCCCCTAAAAATGTTTTTAACAAAAGAATTATGGTTTAGGTTTGATATGATGTTGATTGTGTTCTTAGTCACTGCATTTGTTTTTTTTTGGAGAGGGGTTGGGGGGGTGGATTAAAAAAATGAAATTCATTGAATCTCATGCACTAGTGAATTTAACGGCAAATTAAATCAGCCAAGTAGGCTTTTATATTAAATTTGTGAAAAAATCATCAAGATTAATTTTTATTTTTTTTTAAATATATATAATAATATATTTATATATCTATGTGTGTGCATGCATTTATGTATGTATCTATGAGCATGTTTTTGAACAATATATGATGGTTAACATGTTTTAGTCTTGAGACATTTTTGGATCAAAGTTGAAGTTATAAAAAATATTTGTGTCTTTTGTTTGAATATATGGAGTTTATCAAAATATTCTTAATTCATTTTCCAAATGTAATGGGAAATGCTATCATATTTTTTGTCCCTAGTCCCTCGTCTAACACTTCCTTGGCCCTCACAAAACTTGAGAAGTCTGATATCTGAAGGTTGAATAGTCTCTTTTAAAATGAACAACACATGTTTGCAAATGATTCTTCCTCCTTTCTTCCTTGAGAGATCTTCCTTAAATAGATTCATGGAGGAGGCTATAGGATGGTTGTAGATCTCTCGAACTTAAGGAACTTGAGTCTAATAAGTTCAAAATCTCCTAGTGCAAGAGAATCGATTCATTTAGTGTTGATTTTCTCAACTCATTCAATGTTGGTCTATGCAATGGGTCGTTAGTGAGATTCAAGGGAGGAAACTAGAGTTGTAATAGCACCCCCTAATTTGTGAGGTAAGAAGAGGAACCAATGGTCGAAACACATTCTAATAAACATAAGTTATCAGGAATTCCAAGGAAAGAGCTAAATATCAAGGAACTAGTGAGTACTTGCAATCGATTGTCAACAAATAGATAGGCATACTAATGCTTAGAAGAGAAAAAAAACATGGCTACCAACATAATACACTGTGAATCCATGTAATAATATGCAAGACCATGGCCATGAAAAAAGTACACAGCGGGTCCATGTCATGAAAATGATCATAGCCATGAGCAAATGCAATTTGGATATGTCATAATATACATCAATAAGACAACTAATACCAATGGAAAGACGTATTAATCATAAGATAGTGATATAACCCATCACAACTTAGGAGGGGTAGCATGAGTGACGTGCCTCCAAAGCCAAAGGTCTTTGTTCCAACCCCAATGGTATGATTCTACATCATGTGAATGGATAAAATATTGGCATACAACAATGTATCAAGTATCAACACTTAGTGCTATTCTTGCCTCTCCAAAATGGGAACTAAACATTTTTTGATCCACACTTAGAAGCCGAGAAAGCTCAGCCTCAGATCCTAAATATTGGGGATAAAAAACATGAATGGAATCCCCATCAAAATCTGCACCAAGTGGCCACCATATTAGAGGGTTAATAAACATTGTAGAGCCCAGATGTACGTATGATTATAATCCATGTAATGAATGTTTGTGGACCCTTGGAGGACGATTAATCAAAAAAAAATCCTTATCATGCAAATCTATTTAAGCTAATCTCTAGGAAAAGTTTTCCTCCCTTGAAACATTTGAATTTTGATAAGAGATTGCCGAGGATAAATTTTTCCTCCCTTGAAACTAAAGTGTTGGAACTAAAGTGTCGAAATTTTAACCAAGTGAGGAAAAATTATAGATGCAACAGTTATACATGCCAATACCAGCCATCTGCCACAAATATCATAAATACCAACCATCATTCTCTTAACTGCTACAGTGTTTAAACTCTGCAAGGTCAATTCATACAATGTTTCTAAGAACAAGTGTACATATACCAATTCAACTCGATCACTAGGAAAAATCCACATACCAAACCTGGACTAAAACATTATAACAAGCATATAACAGAAGTGATAGGAGAATATGACTTGGTTACTACATTGATCCACCTTGGGTGTTATCAATATGCCACATGGATAAGTGAAATATTGCTTTTTTTTATTACCAATTAAAAGCCTACTGACCACTGGGAAAAAACAATACTTCACCTTGTGTATTTATATATATTTTCTACTGATTGCAATTCCAAAAGCCCAAGGTCTTTGTTCCAACCCCGATGGTATGATTCTACATCATGTGAATGGATAAAATATTGGCATACAACAATGTATCAAGTATCAACACTTAGTGATATTCTTGCCTCTCCAAAATGGGAACTAAACATTTTTTGATCCACACTTAGAAGCTGAGAAATCACAGCTTGAGATCCTAAATATTGGGGATAAAAAACATGAATGGAATCCCCATCAAAATCTACATCAAGTGGCCACCATATTAGAGGGTTAATAATCATTGTAGAGCCCATATGTACGTATGATTATAATCCATGTAATGAATGTTTGTGGACACTTGGAGGACCATTAATCAAAACAATATCCTTATCATGCAAATATATTTAAGCTAATCTCTAGGAAAAGTTTTCATCCCTTGAAACATTTCAAGCCCTAAGAAGGCAAGCTGTTGAACCAATTTCTTAGTGAATCTTTCATTTCCACTATGATTTCCTAGCTCATTCATAAATATATTTCTTTGAGAATCACAAAGAGCAAGAACCAAATCATCCAAACATGCACTAAAAGCATCTAAGGATAAAAATTCAATCAAAAAAAGTTCAACTGAATTCAAGCACTTCACTGTAAATTTAGAAATTATTTTAGTTTTCATTTTGTGTTTTCAAGTTAGATATTGTTTTCAAGTTTTCACATTTCTAATTTTATTTCAATGTGACAGACTGATCATGGCAGTACATGAACAACCCCGAGATAGGATGATCGCAGAAAGGGGCCAACCGAAGAGCATGTAAAGTGCCAGCATTGCTCTATCTTCAGGTATTTTAGTTATTTACATAATTGAAATAATGTTAATTTTGTTCAAATATGTAGACGCCTGGCCATGGTGCGCTTGATGATTCCCTCAACGAGGAAAATTTTTCTTCATCCCCATGTCCATTGCTATTGCTACAAAAAAAAGGCGCAAAAAGCAAAGTTGGAATTTGAGCGTTTGGTAGACGTTACACCTCAAACACTTGAATTAGAAATGAGGATAACACAACTTATGAACCAGCTAGAAACATATAAGGTAATAATAAAAAATCAAAAGGATATTTCTTTTGTTCTGCATGAGATCAATTGTGATAGTTTGATTTTAAATTTTTACATTAACTAAACTAACAACAAAATTATTTTGTATGTAGCGTTATCTGACACCTGCTGCCCCTGGTGTTGGTGGTAGTGGGACACAAAGGCAAGAGATTTCCAAGCGACCCTCTCGTACACCTTCTACGCCTTTAGGTGGCAGCCACTGGAAATGCACCCTGCCCAAGAATACACCCAGCCAATCGTTGAATGTGTTGGTAGTGATGAGGCTGGTATGGCCAACTATATTATTGCGTTTCCTGGAGCTACACGTGTCACCTCCAGGGGGACCATTGATGGCACGTTTTTGGTGAACGATGAAGGTGTTCCTATAAAGCACGTACAACTCCCAGGTAAGTTTTAATATTTTAACTATTTCATGTACTCTATCTAAAATATGATGGTTAACATGATTTTTGTTTTTAAATTAATGATAATATCTTTTTTCTGTGTAGGAAACAATGAGTTCTACAGGTTTTTGGAGAGAAAGGCGTCGATAATTTTTGGCCCAACCATACACACAAGGTGGAATTCCCAGAATTCCAACCTGAAAAAAGAACTTCTAGATTATCTAGAACCCCTCATTGGGGTGGGCACATTTGATATAACAACGGTGGCTCGGGTAGTTGGAAAATATCTAAAATATACCAGGGACACCTATAGGATGAAATTGCAAATTAACTCTAGATATGAGTGTCTTCTCACAGTTCCAGAGAGGGATTGGAGAGCACTCATCGATGATGGAAAAGAGAAAAGGGCCAAGAAAGAAGGAAAATTGCTAACTGGACCCGCAAGGTAAATTACAACTTTAATTCAATAGCTTTAACTTTCTCTATGTCTAAAATAAAAGTGTGCTACATCATATCTAACTTCAAGCTTTTGATGATAGGTTTCCTGACACCTCGAAGGAAACCAAAGCTAGGATTGAAAAAAAAGGCCATCACAAGCTAGGCCAGGGCGGCTACTTGAAATTAGCTGCAATAATTGTAAGTAGCTAAACATCTTATAATTAATTGTATCGCCTTCCAAAATTTTTGTAATCCCATCAAATAACATTAAAAATACACAATCATATGTAATGTAGGGTGATGACTTTGGAATAGAAACCACAGAGGAAGACAAAGAGATCTCTTTCCATTCTGGCTATCAAGCCGTAGTTGAACATCATAGAATCTTGGGAGAGGTCCCAAGATCCAGAATGCCTGATAAGGTAAAACGTTAACCTTTCAATATGTTTTTTTTCGTTCATAAATTTAATGTCTAACAACTTTGTTTAAATCAGGGGAGAAACACTCTCAACAAGCCAAATAACCCATTTGTTGAGCAGTGAGTTGAGAGTGAAATATTTCCAGAAGTACATGGTCCTCACATGCAACCTGATCATTGTAGTGGGGACCAGGTCGACAATGCTACTATCAGTGAGGGCCATGACGGTAATTAATTTCCACTTATTATTTTTTCTTATTATACCTTGATGGTTGTGTCCTTATAATTTTTTTTGTTTAAATGACAAAGAATGTTGTACTTGAGCATCCTACCACCAGAGAGGAACACAGGGAAACGGTTCCAACGTTGACAACTGGTGCACTAGGTAAATAATCTAATTGCAATTTTTATTTATTAATATTACCAAACTAGTTCAATGATATTTAAAAACTGACAATTAAAATTTAATATTATCTATTTTTGTAGGTGATGCCCCGTCACTGCATGAGACCAGACATCGTGAGTACGCAACTAGGTCAACTCTGCGGGAAAGGATGTTGATAATGTAGTTAGGAGGTTTAGAAGTAGGAATAAGAAAAAGAAAATTTGATAATGTAGAATATTGTATTATTATAAGACAAATGTTACCATACTTGGAATGTTTTTTGCGTTATATTAAAAACTCATTTATGATACTATTTTTATGTCAAGCACTTTCAATGTTTTCTTGCGTACTTTTTGTTGCATTGCTTTTTTATTAGTTATTGAATATTTTTTTTCCTGCTCATGAAAGTAAAAAATGAAATATAGATTGGGTATTAGGGAATTGAGAGTGATGTGGGGGGGGGGAGGGGCCATAAGAGCTTCCACCTTCACGTGGTTGGCCCTATTTAGTAGAGAATAATTTATTGGAGTGATTTAATCTTGGAGCAAACCTCCCTCTATCCAACATAGAAATAAAAAAGTCACTATTGGCTTAGTTGCTACTCTTTCAGATCATGGGAGGCTTGTTCCAAGTTCAGGTGACTCCAATAAATTGTTCTTGAAATGAAGAGGATCTTATTAAGGTATGTTTTGACATTCTCAACATATTTTCTAACATTATCATAAGAATGCATCTTAGAGTAAAAAATACTACATCAATTACTTGTATTTATTATATAGATAATTATGGGTTTTGAATGACTTGGTAGCGCATGTACAAATCCTCTTACATCATGAGTAATACAACTTGTCAACTAGGGTCATGTCCAGGATCTTTTTGCTTGTGCCCTTGACCAGGTTCGTAGTGTCACATTTTGTAAGTTCCTTTACAGTTCATAATTCAATATGAAGCTTGTTCATGATTATTATCTGGTTTTTTGTATGTGTTTTTCATCTATTTGATTCTAAGTTTGAACATGCTTTTAAACATTGATTTTTCTTTTTAATACTATTTTTATACTTACTTGTTCTAGTTATGGTGATATAACCACCATTGTATCTTATCCATCTTATCGCATTCCCTTGGGTTGTAGTTAGGTTCAAAGGAACTCCAAACAGTTCCAATTCCCTCACATTCCTCTTGGCCAACAAAATAAATTTAATATATGTGGGTTCCCCAGCCCAATGACCCCTTTTGTAGTAGAACGAGTGCCCCTGTTCTGGTAATTTTATATCTGCTATATTAGCTTAAGAGTGGACCTAGAGTATTTGTAGCCACAATTTCTCCCTACCACCATTTTCTGGAAGTCTATTCCGTTAGGTCATAAACTATCCTAGTATAAGTCTATTCTGTTAGGTCATAGGCTATCCCAGTTGGGCATGATGTCAAGGTGTTTCCATGGTGTAATCATGCTTGGGCATGATGTCAAGTATTAGTCTAAATTTAACATTAAACAGGTTGTATTTTTTAATGGACATAAATCTTTGGTGGATACCCTAGATTCTTCTTGAATGAGAGGAATTACAACCCAAAAAATTAATCCTGATCTCTTCTTCTTGATATGATGAAGGAGCGAGGTTCCCAAGAATGCTTCAAGTGTAGAATGATTCAAGAGAGATTCTCAAGGTGACTAATTGTAGCTTGTTTTGAATATGAATTTAGATGATGCTACAATGTTTCAAGCTATTCGCTTCAAAATTTCCTTCTTCTCAAATTAACAGGTCTGGAGCCTATTTCTTTAGATATTTGAAGCCCTCTTAGAGATGTCATACTATTTAGGACTTCTTCCATTTGTTAACTTCTGAAGTAGATCCATCTCAACCTTGAACCTTTGAATAGGGCTTAACGTAGTCACTAGAGATAAGGCCTAAACTTCACATCTAGTGGCTCAACACTATTACCATCACTAACATATTTCCCATTGACCACCAAACTAGTGGACTTATCCAACTTTGGTGTTTTTGTTAACCAACTGAAATTAGTTGTGCACTTTTCCTTTAAAATTTTGCAAAATATAGTTGAGTCATGGAGTCTTTTACACTGTAATGGTAGCATAAGACTAATTGGTATAATTTGTGTGATTATCATATATAGTTGGTCTTTATATGAGATATTTCCATCACTTTAGTGTGTAACCATGCTAAGCACTAGTACAAAGACATTCCATTCTTGATAAAGTAAGATTCTTGGACATGTTAATTCCTTTGTGACTTGGTATTTCCATGGTGCTTTTGATTTTTATTTCACAAGGAAAGCTTCATGGATGGTAGATAATAATAGGAATGTCAATTATGTGTACACTCGGATATGAGATTAATATTTTCATGTTATTGTTTTTTTCTATCATAATACCTATCTTGTATGTACTACAAGAGTAATCACCCTATTTAATGGTTTATAATTGGGTATACACTTGATGACCCTTCCCACATGCACCATGTATTAAATGAATGCAAGTATAGCAACATACAGAGGCCTCCCTTTGAGGAAAAAAATAGGACTTATTTAGAGGTAGCAGTATGAAATGATAGTTGTAGGTTTCATTTCCCTCTTTACAATCCTCTTGTGTTGACTCCCTTGGAGGAATTTCAAGCATAGCCTTCCAGTCTTGTAAATGAAACCAACTAGTTTCAAACCTATAGAACACATTTAATAGAACAATGATGTGGTCCTTTTCATTGGGTTGAAAAATAAGTATAAGGACTAGTCTTATTCATGCATGCATAAATCCTGGATCCTTATGTTATCGTTGAGTAGGGTGCCATTGTAGGTAGATCAAACTTGAGGTGATAAAATAAGTTCTTTGACCATTGAAAAAGTATCTAGCACCCATCAAGCACAACTGAATATCACAACCATCAAGTACTACCAAGTGACATATCAATGATGTCTGATACTCTGTTGAGTATCAGTTATTACCCTGGATCAATGCCACATCGGACTATAGAATAATTGCATTTATCCAACATTCTTTAGTCCAATATCCTTTCCATAACCATCTATCATATTTGCAAAATATTCTTTAGCAATATGATCTATATCAATAGAAAAAGGTACATCACATCACTATGATTTAACTTATAGGCTCAACCTAACTGGTAAATAATTTCTTTGGCATAAATGATTCTCTGAAATTACTACTTTCGGCCTTGTGGTGGAATATTAAATCAAACGAGAGATATTTTAGAATGATTTACATCTTTTTTGGCTCATTAAAATTTCTTTCGTTAATATTTCCTCTATCCAAAACACTCTTCAACCTCTTTGGTGAATGATATTCCTTTATTCACAAACTGTGTGGTAAGCTATGTTACACCTAAGGAAAAAATCAATGAATGTTTTGATGGTTTGGAAAGGAGGGAATCCTTGTTGGGCTAATACTCTAGTCTAAAATTGGCACCATTAGTATTTGATGAATAGAGAGTATGTTTTTAATGGATGTCTAGAGTGTGTCTACTAATTTTTCCAACCTTTCTTTTGATCATCCAAATACATTTCTTGAAAATTTGTTAGTCGCCTTATTGATGCCTATGAAGCTACCCCCAACAAGCCAATTTTTGAAGAAGGTAATAACCCCATCTTTGTTGATCTAGACCTCAGAAACTTGATGGAAAGTTTCCATCCTCACAGGATGAGCATTGATATGTAAATTCACTGGGTTGCGTCATAATATGATTGCAGCAGATATATGGATCTCAGATTGTTGGGCTCCAAATATGTAGGGACAAGTTGACAACTCTCTGTTTTTTCACTTTGAAGAGGTGTGTTTTTCTTTCTTGTTCATATCTGAAGAAGATTAGGATTTAATATTTTGACCTTCAGAGACTTTTAATGACTTTAATTTATTTGAGGACTGTGACTATCCTCCTTATGCAAGGAATATTGGTAACTCAACCAGCTTATAGATCTCCTTGAAAAAAAAATTCATGTTACCAAATTTGATTATAGAATAAAAGATACTTAATTCACAAGTGAAGAGTCTTCAACTTGATTTCTTTAATGGTGGTTAAGAAAAGATGTACCATTGCTATCCTTTTGGATGATATTCTTCAGGGATAAAGAAGTGGTTCTTGTTTCAATGAGAGGAAACTTGTCTTATAATCTTTGAAGATAATGACAGTACCTTTAGTTGTAATAGCACTGAGAGTGAATGGATTTTTACCGAACTGTGGTATTCATCATATCATCGAATTGTATCTTGATGTATCTTTTGTTCGAACTATGTTTTCACTTAAAAAAAATACAAATACCATCGAGACATAGAGACTTTTGTTTCAAAGCTTCAGTTATTGCAATTGAACCGAATCTAAAATGATGTTTGAGCTGTATGTAAGTGATCCGAGTATGTATCCTCGAGAATGCAATTTATGAACTATGTTCTTAGGACTGTAATTGATCTCTAAAAATTTTAGGGAATTTGATCTGTATTAACCCATCTGAACTATACCAAGAAAACTTCACTGTGTTATAGTGCTGAAACAGTGAGGATATTTCACTGTGATGTCGAAAATTTGCCCAGGTTCTAAGCTTAAATTGGCACTGAGATCTATAGTAGAGAATGGAACCATACATTCTCTTTGAAGATATATGAATTTTAGCCGAACTCAGTGATCAGAAAATTTGATGCTTGTTGCTTTGACACCCTTTAACTTGCTTAAATGCCATTCTTGAAAACTAATCCTTGAGTGTCTATTTGATTATATTCCCTTCTTTAGCACCATAGCTTTGAAACCATGTTGAGAATTTGAAGGGGTTATAAATTCTCTTCTTGATAATTTCTTGTGAGCTTGCTTATGTCTTCTTAGTTAATTCTTCATCAAGTCAATTATCAAAGCACTTATGAAAATGTAGAGACAAAGTTGATTTTAATTATAATTGAATATTTTGTGATGAAGTTAGGAAGGTAAATCTCTGATTTACCTTCCTTTCTTTCTATTACCTTTAGATCACAAACTTGACCTTGAAAAATTCTTACAATAGAGACTTTAGAACTCAATGATATCTACACTTGTATCCTCCTGCACCCATCCGCAAAATGTTCTTTGCTAATCCACAAATATGTTCTCTTGTTGTACCTATCCTTCCTCTTTCTTCCGCAATGTTGCGCCATTCAATTTGTATTAGCCCCTGTCCTTAGATATGCACTTTAGATGCTACAAAAACCTTAGATGGATCCACAATAATTGCCCCCTGTTCCACGCTGTCTAACCTCAGTCTTGTCCTCAAAAAATTGTATGTATACTGCAACATATGTTGGGGTATTTATAGTTGTTCCAGCCATATATTAAGCTGACCTTTCAGCAATAATGTAGGCCAACCTTAATACTATTTGTAGGCCAACTTCATAACAAAAAATAGGCTTATCTTCAACAATGAATAAGGGCAGTCTTGAAGGCCATTCTTCTGCAATGTCTTGGAGGATATTCTTCACACCATTTACATGACTCTTAATTACACTTATGTTCCTAATAGACATCAAGAAGAAGTCTATAGACCTGTACTAAGAATCTTGCTCATGAAACCCATGAAGCAAGTAAACCAAAAATGCATTTTATTACTTTTTACTTCTTCTTTACATAAGTACATAATTACATGGTCATCATGGAGACCGATCTAGTTACACTTTTCAAAATTTATCCCTTCAGTTTCTATCCAAGATCCCCTTAATGTTATCTACCTCTCTATTATCAACGATCTGGAAACTACTTGCAATGGAAAACGATTGATTTACCCTAGGGTTAAAACCCAGGAATTTATTTCTGCAATAAAATTACTTTATAATAGTTGAAAAACGTCTATTTTTACCTCGGAAAACTAATGATAAAGATTCCTAAAGATGCTTAAAAAATATTATGATTAATTGTTGGCATGAGTTTGCCTATTATAAATGCCAAAAATGTTTCTGTTTCTACATATTCAAATTATTGCAGCTTTAGCTGCAATATGATTGTTTATTCTTTGCTACTATTGTGCATATTACTGTGTGTGTAATATAAACAGAATTTTCTTAAAAATATACCTGAGAATTAAATTTGTCTTGACCTTGGCATGCAGGAACATCAAGATGTAGAAAATCCAGTCATAGAAGTTGAATACAATGGTGTGACCTTCAAAATACTCAACGATAGTAGAGTCTCAAAAAATTTGAAAGTTGCCAAGGTGTGATATTTTCCATTATTGCAGTTAGTATGAGGTCTGGAAATTCATTGAATTTGTAGATAAGTGAATGTAGCATTGTTCTCAATTTTAGTTAACCAACTGAAATTTGTTGTGCATTTTTCCTTTAAAATTTTGTAAAAGTTAGTTGAGTCATGGAGTCTTTTACACTGTAATGGTAGCATAAGACTAATTGGTATAATTTGTGTGATTATCATGTATAGTTGGTCTTTATATAAGATATTTCCATCACTTGAGTGTGTAACCATGCTAAGCACTAGTGCAAATACATTCCATTCTTGATATGGTAAGATTCTTGGACAGGAAGGCTAAGATGATAGTGGACTAGTACCTTCATTGGTTGTTTCTACTTCTCCTGATGAATATGCCAACACCAAAATGTATTTGGTTTTACATAATGGTCTTGATGGTGATGGTCCTTTCCATTTTTCCATCAAAGTCTAGTCCATTATGCTTGGCCTCTGTGTAGCTATAATGGAGTTTAGAATTCCTTGAATTTCCTAATCCTTGTTCATCATAGCCCATTTTCTTTGGGATCTTGGAACTAATGCCTCTGGTATGCTTTTTCAAAGTCACCAATCTGCACTAGAGAAATGTCTACAGAAAGTGAGCTTAAAAAGGTGGTTTTAGTTATGGTGTTGGCTTTAGGAATGGCAAGGAAGGTGGTATTGCTTCCTCTTATCCTTGGACAGCTGCTTGGAGCCTTTCCAAGGCCAACTCCTTCTCCACTAATTCTTGTTGTAGTTGTACCATCATTTGAGTGAACCCACTTTCTTGCCAACTATCCATCTACATGACCACCTCACCAAGGCATACAAGCTTCACTCTGTGCTTATCCCAATCGACAATGATTGTAATGAGAGAATCTTGACATTAATCAAAACTTCTTCTTTATTAATGGAAATAGTTTGGTAGAGGTCTCAAAGTGCTTCTCCATCTTTTCCATCCTCCGGTTGAACATTTGGACCTTCTCTTTCAAGTGTTTGTTCTCTTCTTGAGTCTCAACATCATTGTCTCTTAAGTCTTCCAATCTTTCTCTGCTTGCTTTTCCCATGTTCGAGCTTGCAATGTTCTCTTCATAGTTTTAGTAGTTGAGTCACAGTCAAGGATGCAGCTGCTCCTATACTTTATGATCCATAAATGGACTTGTAGTCCACTTACCAACACAGATTCATTGTGGAAGTTGTAAATTTTTTCTCTATCTCAATGTTAGATAGAGGATTTTGTATTTAGAGAGGCTATTGGGTCTTTTCCCTCTGCATTGTACAAGGATATTTACTGTATTTTCCCTCTGATAGTTAGTGAATATCATTCAGGAGGCTAAAGAAATAAATTTCACATCACCTAGCTGAGAGTTGGGGTCCCACACATTCATAGCAAGCAATATTAAATTGTCCATATAAAATTCTTCCATCTTATCCCTATCTTGAATGTTACACCTAAGGAAAAAATCAATGAATGTTTTGATATTTTGGAAAGGAGGGTATCCTTGTTAGTAATCTAGTCTAAAATTAGCACCATTAGTATTTGACGAATAGAGAGTATGTTTTTAATGGATGTATAGAGTGTGTCTTTGTCCAACCTTGCTTTCGATCATCTAAATGCACTTCTTGAAAATTTGTTAGCCGCCTTATTGATGCCTATGAAACTGCCCCCAACAAGCCAATTTGTGAAGAAGGTAATGATCCCATATTTGTTCATATAGACCTCAGAAACTTGATGGAAAGTGTCCATCCTCACAGGATGAGCATTGATATGTAAATTCACTGGGTTGCATCATAGTCTGATTGCAGTAGATATATGAATCTCATATTTTTGGGCTCCAAATATGTAGGGACAACTCTCTGTAGGACAACTCTCCATAGGCACAACTCTGTGATAGTATTGGTAGAATTGGGTTCATCCTCCCCACTGAGGATACATATCCTTGTATTGTAGTTCAGTTTATGTTTCAGCTTATTATATAATAACAGTGTCCAGTCTTTTGCCTTATGCTTCAAACTTGAGTCTTGACAGATAAATAGGATGGGCCAATGGGATTTCTAACTTCATCAATGTTTATATAAGGTATAGGTGTGAAGGTTTCCCCTGAGAAAGGATATTACAAGTAGAGGAAGGTTCTCAACTTGGCATTACAAAGTGATTGCATCCATCTAGAATTCAAAGAATTAAAATTTTTTCTTGTCACTGGATTACAAAGTGTTTACATCCATCTAGAATTTGAAAAATCATAAATCTTTCCTTCTCACTTATTTCCCTAGTTAGGTGGGACAATCTGGAAGTATGAGGTGTTGCTCTTTAGGGCTTCTGTTTAGGGAAGAATTTGAAGAATGATAGATCTTTGATTTTTTCTTGCTGCCCCAAATAGATGCAACAACTGAGAAGTATGAATTGATCCTCTTGAGGGCATGTGGTTAGGTTGATACAAGTACACATTGATTTTTGTGTCTTAATACTTCCCTTATGAGAAGAGAAAGGCATCATTTTTCAGTGTTGTAGAAAAGGTGGAAAGGGAGCATCCAAATTCATGAATGTGTGAATCTATTTCTCTTTCATTAGGGTAGTAGAAAAAATTGGAAAGGGAGCTTGCCAATTCATGAATAGGTGAATCTATCTCTTGATATTGGGCATTGAAAGATGGGATGCTCTGTCAATGGCGTAAGTGGAAAATCTTGTTTTGCTGCAGGATGTGGTGATTTGTGTTAATCCAGAGTATTTGAGAGCCAACTTGAAACCAAGGTCATGTATCTAGTCCTTGTGTATGGAGGTTGGATCATAATGCTATATTTCAACTCCAGAAAGTGATTTACCAATAATACTTGAACTATCTCTTCAATAATACTTTACCAATTCTTAAAGAATGTATCCAATACTACTCCAACAATGTATCACATACCACTCTAAGATTTACTTCAAAAAAAATTTCTAGAGGTGCCACAAATGGTCTCCAAGATAATTCAAATAAGCTTTAATGGATTTTACAAAGTCTTTAAGGTATTCTTGACATATCTTCCAATGTACTTAGGTCAAGGATCAAGTCTATTTTAAGATTTGTTATAGATAATATCCAAAATTATTACAAATATTTCCATAGGTCATTTTTCTCATCATCAAGGGATTTATCATATATACATTTTACTAATCCAAAAATGGTTGTCAATATCTACTACCAGGAGGCTTCTTCAAGGGATTTCAAGTTTGCTCAAATGAGGCTTCTTCAATAGCGCTTCAAGTCTTTAATAAGATCTTCAACAATGCTTCAAACAAGGTCTTCTATGAATGCTCCAAGAATGTCTGCTCTTATAAAAATAGATTTCACTCGTCAAATCACTTAGTATCCAATCTCCAGTGTAGCGACTTGTAAAATCCTTGGTTGAACTAGTTCTTCACTTTATCCCCTATCTAGCACTCATGTTCATAAGCTAAGACTTGACCCTGTTTGGGATCATATAATACTAGTGTGAATTATTGAGGCTATGCTTCCCTAAAACAAAGAATAAATAGAAATAATAGTCCCTTCTCAACATCATGACAATCTTAAGAAAAAAAAAAAAATTTCTCCCTCTTCCACAAGTGATGCAATACTTTTTCACACGTAATTTCAACCTTAGGATCTAAGCTATTTCTCACAATTTTTTGGTCTACTTTCTCAAGGACAATCCACAGGATCTTGGCCCCTTAGAGATACCTTTACCTCCATGCAAAAAAAATGTTTCGCTTAATTTTCACAGAAATTACTTCATACTTTTGGTCTTATGCCTCAGAGATGAATCACAAAGAATTCGGTCTTTTTAGTACAGATATGGATCATAGATAATTTCAATCCTTTAGGAGATATGCCACAAAATAATCTTGTTTCTAATCTTAGTCCTTATTCATGGTATTATTTTCACTTTATTTTCTTATCTTCTTTTTAATTTTTGGACGAGTGAAGATTGAAATGGAGGAAAGTTCAACCTCTATTTATACTCGTTCGAACCTATTGAACTATCATGTCTTTTTGAGGAGGCAAATATATCTTTAGTGGAGGAGACAACCTATCTATGTTGGAGCTAACCTATACAAGTCTGAAATAGGCTTCAAATTTGGTTCTTTGATCTAGCTTATTCCATCCTTAACAAATTGTAAGAGAAAGTAAACCATTAGGTGGAAAAAAGTACCCAATGAATTCATTTATCATCACATTCCACATTTTTTATTTGTTGACATATGTGAGCTCCCAGAAATGTGTTGGTATTTATAACAAACACTTTGATAAAATATGGTTATAGTGCATCCAAAATATACTTTTTTGTTTCAACAACATCTCTTTAAGTCTTTGTACAAATTTTCATTCAAAAAAAGTTACAAATTTCCTTAATTTTTCTTGATAATCCTTTTGTTTGGCATGTCAGGGGCGTTATGGTTCCATACATAATGTTGGATCTAGGTGGAAACCTCACTGAAGGTAAGCTTTACTTCAACAAATTCTTCTATAGGTGGTATATATTTCCTCCAAGTTACTTCAAATAAGCTTCAATGGATTTATTCAGAAGTATTCAATGGTATGTTTGACATATCTTCCAATGTACTTAGGTCAAGAATATAATATATTTCAATTAGTTTCCAAATTATACTCCAAAAAAAACAAGATCCGCTACAGATCATATCCCACATTCTGTCTCAGATTGTCATAGGTCAGGTTTCTCATCATCAAGAGATTTATCATAGATGCATTTTACTGCTCTAAAAGGGTTATCAAGATCTGTTACCAAGAGGCTACTTCAATTGATTTCAATTCTGCTTAAACGAGGCTTCTTCAACAAGGCTTCAAGTATTCAACAAGATCTTCATCAATGCTTCAAACAAGGTCTTTTATGAATGCTCCAAGAATTTCTGCTCATATAACAATATATTTCACTCCCCAAATCACTTGGTATCAATCTCCAATTTAGTAGCTCCTAACTTCCTTCATTGAACTAGATCTTCACACTGTCCCCTACCTTGCACTTGTTTTCATAAACTGAGATTCGACAATATTTGGGAACATATAACACTAGTGCACATTAATGAGGCTCTACCGCCCTAACAAAAAGAGTAAATAAAACTAGCAGACCCTTCTTAATATGGTGACAATATTAAGAAAACAAAGAATGTAGAATCATCTTCCATAAGTGATCTTATTCCATAAATTTAGATTCATATCATATCTGTGTTTATGAGTTGTAAATTTTGGCGCTCATCTATCTTAATTGCTAGGGGCCAGATCTGATGGGTAACTACTATGTCAAGGATGCTCAAACTTGCCGCAAGTTTCATGTCCGCATCATAGACATTTTAGTTCTTGGTGTGTAGCTCCAAGCCACTCTTCAGATTAAAAATGCTTTGTTTTATTTCAGAAAATTGTTTATGGGAGTTTTAGGTCACTAATCTCAAGTGAAGAGGTTGGAAATATGATGTGGTAGAAATTGGTTTTAGTGGAACGGCGTGGGTTTACATGAGGTATCTTAGTGAAGGGTAATTTGTGAAGGTTGGATTGAGATCTTGCATTTTAAACATTGATTTTCATTTATGTTTTTGGTTGCATTATGTGTATTTGTGGGCTGGCTGTAATGAATTTATTTTAGACTATATAGATTGCACTATTTTTGATGCCTTGTGATTCATCGATATCATAGGGGTGCTAAGTTGTTTGGGCCTGTTTGGAAGGTTGTTTTGTGTGCTTTGAACCACTTTGAAATTAGGTAAGGGGCCGGATAGTGTTTCTGTTATAATTGTTATACTATTTTATTTGTGGTTTGTCATGAATTTGATTGCGTCTTCCTTCTCTTTTCCTATAGTTTGATAACTTATATGGATGTAGATCCTCTCCCAAAGATGGTCTTATGCGAGCCACAGATGTCATGATTGCTGGTAAGGTTGTTGTTGTGTGTGGATATGGAGATGTTGGAAATCCATTCTGTGTTGTGCAACCTCTTATGGAAGCCCTTACTAAGGATGTACTTGGCACTGCTGATATTTTTGTGAAGAATAATGCCATTGTTTGCAACATTGGTTTTTTTGACAACAACTTTTACATGAAAGGTTTTGAAAATTTCACTCTTGTTGAGAAGAGTAAGCCATCACAGTACCTATCGAGGTCATTTGCCATCATAGTACACATTCCTTGAGATGCTCTGATATCATTGGACATATTCCTGAAGCTGGAAGACTACACCTTCCTGGAGCTAGAAGACTGCACCCATTTGTTTTCCATATACGTTTTTTTCCGTCGATATTCCGATGCTTGCTATCCACTTCCAACCATTAGAATTGTGACAGTGACTGCAAGACATCGGACTTTTGACATAGTCTACAAGACATCGGTAGAGCGACGACAAGTCACACACGTCAGAATAGCGACGGATGTTGGAGGAAGTCTGACCCGTCGGACTTGCGACAAACACTGCAGGACGTCGGACTTTCGAAAAAATTTGTAAGACATCGGTAGAGTGACAGAAAGTCACACATGTCGGAATAGTGATGAACAGTCACAATCTTCAGACTACCGACATTATTTTCAAAACCTACACAACGTCGGAAGACCGACAGTTATGGATCGTTGGTAGAGAGACAGTTTTGAACGTCGGTAGAGAGACATTTTGGAACGTCAGTAGAGAGACAGTTTGGCTAATGTCAAAATAGCGATGCTCTTGATAACTTCGGAATAGCGATGGTCGGGCTAACGATGGAAGAGTAACGTTCATCTGGAAAATTCGGAAAATGTGTCGCTCTTCTGACACTTTATTGAAGTGTCATAATTGCGACATAATGGCTAACCATGTTTTTCCCCGCCGCAAAGTGTCACTTTTGGGATGCCTATGTGTTGCAAGAGAGACATTTTGGCCGTCAAAAATTGGGCCAAATGTGCTAGTGATATATGAACATATTTCGCAGGGCCAAAATTGGTCACGGAGAGGGCCTGAATGACGATCCAGGAGCTCAAAATGGATCAATGATGACCAGAGGGTTTGTGCCAATATTTGCAACCGATGAAGCATGATCATCGATCGATCAAATGAACCCTCTATCCATAGAAGAAAGCTTCCCCTGCACAAAGAAGAGAAAAAACAATCAAAGGAACAGTGAAGAGAAGGAATCAGAAGGATTAAGGGGCTAATCCTAATTAAAGGCCCAAATAGAAGGGTTAGCCAATCAAAGCAAAAGAATAAAGAAAATAGTCAGACAGAGGAAATTCAATGATGAAAGGATAAAGGCAAAAGGACCAAAGGAATAAATTAAAATATTAAAAGAATAGTCAGAGCATAAAGACAGAGTTTAAGGCCTAATAACAGAGATTAAGGATAAAAAAAAGGGTAGATAAACCCAAAGAAAATTCGAATGACTCAGCCTATGGAAGTCACTCTTCTCAAAAGATATTTTTGCCACCTAGTGCTTTGTTTCCTTCAATAAAGCATTAGGTAGTTATTGAGCCTAGTCAGAGATATTTTATATCTGCCAAAAAATTATTGTGAAAGTTATGAATAGGCCTTAAAGTCAAAAATTTCACCTATATTCCCTTAGGAGTTAAGATAGAAGTTATTATTCAAAGAAATATCTGTAGATGTTCCTGCCTTGAGCCTTGCATGGTCTTCAAAATAGTGAATTCATTAACTCTGTAATAACTGACACCAAAACCCTAGCTTACCTTCACCTCCTCATTTGTAGATAAATACTGCATCTGAAATAATTATCCTGTTGGAATTTGATGACTCTTTGAAGTGATACATATTCTCTTGGAAGTTGAAAAGAAATTGATGTCTTGGAACTTGTGGATGCCCTGATTTGTTTGTTGATAGAGGAGGCTAGATTGCAGGATCCTTGAGCTTGATTATTGGTGAAGTGCTTCTAATCTGTTATTTTTATTCCCTATTTCATTATGTTTTCCATCTTTCTATGTTGCAGTAGAATAAAATATTTAGACTAAGAAACGTTTCTAAAGGCACCTTAGTTCTCTTTTTTCTTCACTGCCTTAATGTTTTCCTCTGCTAGGACATTTTAGAGAATTCTTAATTGCTCTCTAGATGCCCTAAAGCTTGTTTATTTCATAAATAGTTGAATACAGTTGGTATCAAGCATGATTTATGGCTATCCCTGCTTATTTGATGTCACTAAAACACTGTTTTTGAAGTCTCTCTCTAAAGTACCATTCTTTAGCTCTGCCAAAGAGGTTTTGTTTTGATCATACCCTTTGCACTTTCTTAACTAATTGTTTTATATATCTTCATAGCTATAATCAAGGATGTTTAGGCATTCCCTCTTCTTTGATTACAGTTATATGTGTGTCTTAAGTGTTTTATGTCCTTGAAGGTGAAATCACTAGAAGTTAAATGAGTTTCTCGCCTTCTATATTTCATTGGAAAATTTTGTCTTGAATAATTGTCTTCTTTAGATGAATCAAAGAATTTATGGTTTACCTTGTCTATTGATTGCCTCTTTATGCTTATGATATTTAAGTCCCTCTGTTGAAAAGTACATATGATAAAGGATTCTTAATTTCCCTTAGTCCTACTTTTTATTCTTACAATTGATTTCCATCTCATTACATCTAAAAAACCTTGAAGATCCACTGACCAAGTTATATTTTCCCTGTGATGCTCCCCGATCCATTAATGAACCTATCATGAATTCTATTTGAATCCATTTCCCTAGGGATTTCCTCATTCTACCTATGCTGCTTGATCATCATACCCAACCTAAATAATCAAACAAACCCCATACTTAATAACTAGCCTAAAATCAACCCCCTAAAATAAAACAAGTTCACATCCTTTGCAAAAAAATAGAGAGAGCCTTCTCTGAGTCCAGGAAGGATAGGTCCTAGGACTCCAAATACTGGTCTGATGTTACCCTGTGCATTTGGTCTACCAATCTGCTAAATCATGGGGCACTAACATAATGGTGATCATGGTGGGACCTTTTTGAGTTAATAGTTTCCTAAATACCTCTAAAAGACTCATTAGAACCTTAATTAAGCTTAAGAAAATAAAATGATATCCAAGAGTAGTTTCTGTTTTTTTCACCATCTTAGCTAAAATATGATTTAGGTGTGGTACAGTATTACAAACCTTAGGGATATATAAAGAAACTCATAAAAACCCCAAAACATTCCTAGATTGGTTTTTTATCAATTATTGGTGGTGGACGATACACATTTATCTTCAAAACAACCAAAAATATCCACCTGGCAACTCCACTAGCCCCAGTAGACCTATAACTTCACTAGCTCTCTTTAGAATTCCTTAGGATTGTGTCAAAGCAGCCCTGAAAAGTTTAAAGGCCTAGTCCCATATTATATAAGTTTCCTAAATACTAAGAGAGGTAAAACTTCTGAAAATAGTCCTAAAACTTTCAGCCTCTCTAAATTTTGAGTTTGAAATCTGGCTTCACAAAGGATCAATACCAGATCTCATCCAGACCCTAATCCTCCTACTATAGTTGATGACCTAGAAAATATTTTGTGGCAAACTTCTAAAGCTAGAAATTTAACTACTGATAGGACTATTCAAAGAACAAGATCTGTCCCTAAACACCTTACAATCTTGCAAGATCCTTAGTTTGAATTGTACCATTCAAATAACCTATTTAGAACCAATTCACATAGTGAGATTAATCAAACTGACCTTGATCCCACAGATTTGCAGCATATTTCTAGTAGAGAAGCTTCCCCCTCCACTCCTCCTGATTTCCAGCTTCTCCATCACTTCAGCTCTTTCCATACCAAATCTGTTCATAATCAGTTTGTTGGTCCAAGTACTTCCACCATACCCCTCCATACTTCCACTATTCAAAACACTCCATTTCATCCCTCATTCATTTTCACAAACCCACCTCTTGTAAATCCCCTATTTGCTCCCACCATGGCAGCATGGTATTCCCCCCTAGTGTTACCACAACCTTTGGTTCCTTTACCAAATGATTGTCAATCCAGGTTCCCCATTTCACTGGAACTAAATCTACTACTTCCCAACAGCATGTGGAGAAAATGGATGACGCCTTTGACTACATGGAAATAGAAGAAGATACCATTAAGATGAGAATATTTGCCCAAAGTTTAGGAGGAGAAGCCAAAAAATGGTTTAAAACCTTAACATTCATAAACAAATGGGAAATTAAAAAGAACCCCCTCCAAATCCTTCCAAAATATAGCAACCTAAAAATAATTCTAGGGAAAGTGTCCAAGATTACTGCACTAGATTTAATAGTGTTTACAATGCACTTCCCCCAAACATGAAACCCCCACTAGGCTTAGCCTTAGCCAAATTTCCTGAAGGTTTTTACCCAGACATGGTCTATCAGCTAAGAGAAAGAGATACCTTAACTTTAGAAGATATGCAGAGGGGAGCTATAAGTGTAGAAGCAAATCTGATTAAGAACAAAGCTAGGTTTAAATAAGAAAAAAGAGTTACATACAAAGATGAAACAATGGCATCAACCTCATCATCTGATGCCAAAATTGATAACTTAGTAAGGGTAATGGAAAGAATGCTGGAAAGGATAAACTTAACTGAAAGAGAACCTCCTAGGGAGAACCAGACAAATCCTCAAAATAGAAACATAAATCCAAATTTTAGAAGGGATCCTATTCAGAATAGACAAAGAGATAATGACCAACAAACTAGGCCTCCTTTCCAAGACAATTATGTAGCTAAGGAAGAAAGAGAGACCAAAAGGTTGGAAGAAAATCATGTAAATTTGATAGAATTTGACAGTGAGAGTGATGTTTTCTCACTGAATAAGAACAAGGATTCTTTTCCTCAGACCAAACTGAAAACAACCATGAGGATTCTGAAGATTATCAATTAGGATTTGAAAATGCTATAATGGAGGTTCACAGACAATATGATCTTAGGAGCAAAAGGAACCAAGAGAATTTCAATGATAAAAACACAGACACTGCTGTTAGAAAAAATTCAGAAAATCTTCCTAAAAAGACAGCAAACAATTCCAATACTATGACCAAGAAATCTGATCTGAACAAAGACAAAACTAGCCAGCAAAGTGTTGACCAAAGTTTCCCTAGTACTTTTTCTAGTGGCCCTAAGAAATCTATCCAAAATAACAGTCCTAATAAAACTCAACAAATCAGAATTTCTGAAAAGACTATGTGTGACAAAACAGATGTAAATATGTCAAAAACACTAGCCCCATTCAGCCTTGAGGGAGAAATTTCCAAGATCAAAATTAGCATACCCCTTGCTGAGTTAGTAACCCAGGATGTATATAAAAATCAAGTTTTGAAAGCTTTGAATATAAGAAATGATACCGGTACTTTAAACTTGACAGATGATAAAATAAAATTGTTGTTTGGTCCTGAACTAGAAGGAAAATATCAAGAAGGAGTTGTCCCTCCCTTCTATGTTAGCTTAAAAATAAATGATAAAATCTTGCACAATGCCATGCTAGACTCTGGTGCCTCTCACGACCTCATGCCAAAAGTGGTGATGGAGAGATTAGGCGTAGAAATTACTAAACCTTACAAATATCTATATTCTTTTGATTCAAGAAGAGTCAAATTCTTAGGTCTAATCAAGGATTTATGTGTCAACCTAGCACAAATTCCTGCTAAGGGTCTAGTTATGGACATAGTAGTTGCTGACATTCCCCCAAAGTATGGCATGCTTCTATCCAGATCATGGGGAGCCAAACTTCAAGGGAGCCTTCAAATGGACATGTCTTATGGTACCATCCCAGTCTTTAACTAGATAAGAATATTATACAGGGAATCTCATATGAAATATATGGTAAGAAATATAGATAGGCCAAACAACACTCCCATTTATTCCATCCATTCATACCTTGATTCATTTATCTTGTATAATGAAGATGAAATCTGAAAATAAGAAAATGAAAATGAAAAAGAATTGAGCTCATTACAACATTCAAATATGTCCTCAAATGAAGAACATAAAAGCTCAAAATTTAGCAGCCTTGAACAACAAAATGATAGTGAGCATGAGATAGAAACACTTTGGAAAATGAGCTTTGATGTAATATCCCTTTTTAGGAATAGCTAGCAATCCATGGCTGGAAAACACATTTTCTAGAAATGGAGGCAGCAGGATTTGATACCAAGACCTGGATCCCTTAGACCAATGTGTCTAAGACCAAAATCCAAGGGTTGGGATCAAAGAAATCCTTCTAGGGTGGTGAGACAAGCTTCCCACACCTAATTCCCTTCAGAAATTGCCCAAGGAATGGGGCTGCAACAATGTATGAACATACAATGGATTCTCAGCGTTATTTTAATGAGCCATGACACATGAAGATGCAAATAGCTAAACAATGTATAATATAGCAGCAAGAGAGTACAATGCTTTGAGGAATCACTCACTCAAGCTAGGCAAGGAAAGCCTTATTTAGACATGTACACCACATGTGACAAAATATTGCTATATAACTATGCCATAGCTATGACAGCGCTGTCAATAGAAGGCACTGCAACATATAATATGGAAATACAATGATATATCAATGATAGCTCAAGAAATGAGGGGGAGAAAGCTCTCAACCCCTGAAAACAATAGTACAACAATCCTTAGAAGGATTGGCTACAATACATGTACAAAATGGGAAAATACAATAATGTCGGAGTTGTTGGGTAGCAGCAGCAACTCATAAACAAAATAGAAAGAGATGGATGAATATGATCTGCAATCTGAAATAGCCTCCTCCAATGGATTTCTAAAGTGAAAGGTTGATCCCTTCACCAAAGATTTCCCCTCCAATCAATCTTGCAGTCCCTCACTACAAATACACCATGAGAATAACACAGTCTAAGGAGATAATGTGCTATAGGCGGGATGGAAAACATTGGCCTGATTCCAAGATCTGCAAATATTCTCAAGAACACTCCTCAATGATCTCCTAATGAAATGGAGATCCCCTCCTCTGAAAATCAATCTTCGGAGTGGTGTGGTGGAACCCTCCCCTGCAACACCCACCAACACAACCCAACCACCAATGGAGACTGCACTGTAGCTAAATGAAATGATTTTTCCTCAAGCCTAGATATGGGGAATAATGAAGTACAATCCCTCAAGAGGCATCTCAAGAAGGTGAAAGGATCCTAAATAGGAATTCCACCTGGCAATTCTTGCTAAACAGCAAAGAATGCACAATTGTCTCAATAGAAAATTGAGATGAACAATACAAACATGAGAAAGAATGGTTGCCTTGCCCTCCTCTTATACAATTGTGAGCACCCTCTCCATGGGTCCCACTCATTAGGGTTTGCCTTCTCATGGAATCTTCCCTCCTCTTTCTCTGCGGTGTCCCACAATGTGCTCTCCACCTCATGCCACTGCGATGTTTGACTTGGTCAAACTTGACGTAGTCACCCTGAAAAAGTCCCTTTTCACACATGGAGGTGTGAAATAAAACTCCAAAAGTGATCCTCCTTCATGATAAGAGGATTTGTATACTCTCTAGGTAAAATGAATGGGTCTCCTTCCCATTTTATTCATCTCCTAAGTGCAAATGTCAAAAATTAATATTCCACAAAATTTTGGAATATTATAGTCCTCCCCTCTCAAAGATTTCTTGTCCTCAAGCAAGTACAAGGATAGAATAATTTATTTCCCCTTACTTTCCCTGTAGCATCCATGCATGATAAACTCCTCCAACAAAAATATGCCATATCATCAATCAAGTGTCCAGGTTGTCCCTCCAACATATGCAATCTAGCTTTTGGTGAACATCCCCAAATATCTATTATGTAGAAACAAATATCCATGAAGGAAAAAATGGGCTGTCTAAGGGCCTCCTTGAGGCATGATATCTGATATAAAATTGGACTCATCATCCCCATATGAATCTCCCATCCCCAAGCAATCATCCAAACAACATAAGTTGCCTCCCAACATAGCAACTCATAGAAATCTCCCTCCACCTTGAGCTCCGGAAATTAAGGTGGGCTCAAAATATGAATATGGAAAGCCTCATATCTTGCCCCATGCTATCCTCCTCTCCACTTATGATAAGTGTAGAGTGTGTGCTAATCATGGGCTGCAAGAGTATTGCCCTCAAGTGGCAAAATGAAGAGAAATCCTGCAAGGAACTCTCCTCCACCAATGATGATCTGGCTACCCCAAGACATTTCATCCATGATGAGTAGGACATGATCATCATAGAATAAATAAATGACATGTTTTCTGTAGGTTATACCATGTGCATCAAGGTACAAACAATGTCTCATAGGGTTACAACGCAACCTCATCCACTGCAGCTGCAGAAAATAACATGGCAAGAATTGTACAGAAAATATCACCTCTACTACTGAATAGTAAATAGATGAGTGAATCAACAATACAACATAAAATACATGCCCATATACATACAATGGATGGATATCATCATCAAACTCATGGCCCACCTCAAAATAAGGCAAATAGATAGCTGTGGTGGCCATGTCTCCCCTCATGTTCCCACTAGAACATGCAATGCATAAACTATGGGGATCATCTCCCCTCAAAGACACATTCAACTCATGTGTCAATTCACCAATCATGCTCCCAATAATAATATGGAAAATATCAGCAAATGGAAACATGCTCATCATCAAAATAGAGGAAGTACCGATGGTTTCATATGATGCTGGAAAGTACCAACAGTCTCCCAAGGGTGCATAACGCAGTTTTGCAAACTGCTGCTCTGGAAATGTACAAGGAAAAATGTTTTGAAATACAATGCTAATCATATGAAATAGCTGAACATGTGTAGAATGGAAAAAAAATTTCCCAAGGCCATGTAAAAGATGGTTGTCTCCATCATATGGTTTGGCCCAACTTCGATCGTGGAGCAACATGAAAAATCTGCCCCTTTGAGGAGCCATGCACTGCAACATAATGATAAGAGTATGTAAATTAGAAAATGTAAACACAAAGATCTTACCATAGGATGGAAGTAAGATGATATATGGATCCATTTATGTGACCCTGATCCCAAGTGACAGCGCTGTGAACTCATACAAAAAGGCTCTTGCCCATACCAATCTTTGTTTCTTGACATGCTCCTTGTCAAGAACACCTCTGGTGATGCTGCTGCAAATATGAAGCTTCTCCCAAGATGGAAATGCCTCCTGATCGGTCCAAGCCAAGGAGTAATCCCTTTGCACTATGAGAGTTCCCTCCTCTACTCCTACAACACCATACATCATATGAGAGCAAATCTTCTTGTGCTCTCTCCAAGATAGTTCAAGCAATCCTAGTGCTTGCTTCCTCCTCATGCTCACATCATATAACTCATGTGATGAAGGTATCATGAATGATATATATACCATATAAGCTCCATGTATCCCTACTCTCTGTTTCTAAATGATGTAAACATCCTGGCACCTCTTCTCTACTCCCATCCTCCTGTAAAAGGGGTACACCAAGTGATGGCCAAACTCCTTCAAGAGGAGCCAACGCAGCCAAGCCTCTTGCTGCCCGGTATCATATATTTGAAAGTGGATAATTAACCTCTTTCTCCTCATCCACACCCACTCAAATCCTTGTGGATTTCTTCTCCTCTTTCCTCCATTGGTTTCCCTCTCACGAGGATCACCATCCTCCCAAACCAAATCACCTCTCTTGCATTCCATGGAAGATTGGAATACAACTCCTTGGAGACCTCCTAAAGGAGACCTCTCACCCATGACTGTATCGAATCCATGAGGATTCAAATATGATGGATTTAACCTCTCCTCTCCATCAATTTTTAGCAGCGCTGCCAATTCCTCCCATCGAGTAGCAACTGTCTCAATCTCTGTTTTAAAATTTATTCCCTTGTTTATCATGAAGGTGCCATGGTTTGCTTCATCCTCCAATGGTTCACATCCCAACCTCAAGGGCTGAATGAGACTCATCAATAGTGCATGAGTATGAGGGTCCACCTCTTCTTTTAACCCATTGCATAGCGCAGTGCAATCATGGTGCTCTAAAATAGCAAAGTGTGTAGATCCTTGGACCTCTACATGTGAGTTCCCACATTCTCTTAAATTGTTTGCTGAAATGAAAAATGGAACTTCACTCATACCTTGGTGGATCTTTGGATCTTCTTGTGTGGCTACATTAGTTGTCTCCTCCAATGCAGGCCTCCTCCATAGATGTAAAAGGCTGCCTTCCTAAAGCTGTGACAACGTTGATGCAATTCTCCTCCCATGGTGGAATGGCTTTCTCTTCCTTTGTCCTCTCTCCATCAAAGGTTTGGATCAACCCTTGAGAAAATTATGCAAAAGAAATCACCCTTGAATGGACCAAGGGTTTGAACCACAAAATAGAAGCTTCATCCTCCATGCGCAGTGCTGCAATCTCCACTTCTTCTTTCTTTGCCACTGGATGTAGCAAGAAAAATTCCTCTAGCTTTTTCACCCAAGCTCTAGCTGAAGTGTTCCCATCAAATGTAGACAATAGAAACCTATTGCCTTTGATTTCTCTTTGTCCATAGGGCCTCCTCTCCTCCTTCTGCTAAATAAACTGTGGGAACGTTGTAGCTCCCATGAATGTTGCAGAATGGGATTTATACTCACTCAGGTATTGATCTAGAACCTGATGATCCAAGCATCTCCCATGCTTGCTTTATTTTTGAGAATAGGAAGTGCATGGACCTTCCTCTTCTTCTCTTTTCTTCTCCTCCTTGGGGAGGCTCTCCTTTGTTCTAAAAATATATGAGATCAACCTCATCTTCTTCATCATCTGCTTCTTCTTATTTCTTTGGCTTGAAGGCCACAGGCTGAGCCAATAAAGGTGCTCTGATACCACTGTAATATCCTTTTTTAGGAATAGCTAGCAATCCATGGCTGGAAAATGCATTTTCCAGAAATGGAGGCAGCAGGATTTGATACCAAGACCTGGATCCCTTAGACCAATGTTTCTAAGACCAAAATCCAAGGGTTGGGATCAAAGAAATCCTTATAAGGTGGTGAGACAAGCTTCCCACACCTAATTCCCTTCAGAAATTGCCTAAGGAATGGGGCTGCAACAATGTATGAACATACAATGGATTATCAGCGTTATTTTAATGATCCATGACACATGAAGATGCAAATAGCTGAAAAATGTATAATATAGCAGCAAGAGAGTACAATGCTTTGAGGAATCACACACTCAAGCTAGGCAAGGAAAGCCTCAATTAGACATGTACACCACATGTGACAAAATACTGCTATATAACTATGCCATAGCTATGACAGCGCTGTCAATAGAAGGCACTACAACATATAATATGGAAATACAATGATATATCAATGACAGCTAAAGAAATGACGAGGAGCAAGCTCTCAACCCCTGAAAACAATAGTACAACAATCCTTAGAAGGATTGGCTACAATACATGTACAAAATGGGAAAATAAAATAATGTCGGAGTTTTTAGGCAGCAGCAGAAACTCATAAACAAAATAGAAAGAGATGGATGAATATGATCTGCAATCTGAAATAGCCTCCTCCAATGGATTTCTAAAGTGAAAGGTTGATCCCTTCACCAAAGATTTCCCCTCCAATCAATCTTGCAATCCCTCACTACAAATACACCATGAGAATAACACAGTCTAGGGGAGATACTGCGTTGTAGGTGGGCTGGAAAAAATTGACCTGATGCCAAGATCTACAAATATGCTCAAGAACACTCCTCAATGATCTCCTAATGAAATGGAGATCCCCTCCTCTAAAAATCAATCTCCAGAGTGGTGTGGTGGAACCCTCCCCTGCAACACCCAGCAACACAACCCAGCCACCAATGGAGACTGTGTTGTAGCTAAATGAAATTATTTGGCCTCAAGGCTGGATATGGGGAATAATGAAGTAAAATCCCTCAAGAGGCATCTCAAGAAGGTGAAAGGATCCTAAATAGGAATTCCTCCTAGCAATTCTTGCTAAACAGCAAAGAATGCACAATTGTCTCAATAGACAATTGAGATGAACAATACAAACATGAGAAAGAATGGTTGCATTGCCCTCCTCTTATACAATTGTGAGCACCCTCTCCATGGGTCCCACTCATTAGGGTTTGCCTTCTCAAGGAATCTTCCCTCCTATTTCTCTGCGGTGTCCCACAATGTGCTCTCCACCTCATGCCACTGTGTTGTTTCACTTGGTCAAACTTGACGTAGTCACCCTGCAAAAGTCCCTTTTCACACATGGAGGTGTGAAATCAAACTCCAAAAGTGATCCTCCTTCATGATAAGAGGATTTTTATACTCTCTAGGTAAAATGAATGGGTCTCCTTCCCATTTTATTCATCTCCTAAGTGCAAATGTCAAAAATTAATATTCCACAAAATTTTGGAATATTACATTTGATGGCTCTTGTAGCAAAACAAGTTTTGGAGTTGGTGTATAGATACATAATATAAACAAAGGACATTCCTACAAACTTGATTTCCAATGCACCAATAACATTGCAGAATATGAAGCTCTCCTCCTTTGCCTACATTTGCTTAAAGATTTAGGAGCCAAGAAAATATCAGTCCAAGGAGATTTAGAGTTGATCATTAGGAAAATAAAAGAGTATTTAGCCAAAAACCCAAGATTAAGAGAATATAGGAATGTTTCCCTATATCTCCTAAAAACCTTTGAAAAATATGAGCTCACTTTCATCCCTAGAGCTCAGAATAACCTTGCAAATGAGCTTGCCTTTGCTACCAACAATTGCCAAATACCCCAGGTAAATGAGCAATTCAATGTCAAAGTTGTTGAGATTCAACAAGATGATGAGCTTAGTGAAAAGAGTCGCCTTCACTAAGTGGGCCCGCAGGCTATTTTTGGCACAAAATATATTTTTAGACATGTCGATCATATTCTATTTGTTGCATGATGCTATTTGTGGATGGTTGGTCAAGTTGGAAAAATAGATGGACTTCTATTTTTAGACATATTGGGCAGAATCTATTTTTAGATTGCCAGTCTAAAAATAGATATGTCGAATATTATTAGCTCTTAATAATATTTGGACTCTAAACATTATCTTATTCTCTTGGAGCACTTCAGTTAAGTGCGCAGATGTGGCACATCAGCTGACAAAAGGCATTACGCTATTCCTGAGGGTTTACTGGAGCTAATGCATGAGGACTTCAATTAGAACTCATGTGACAAAGTTTGGTGGAGTTATAGAAGTAGTTGGTGGAGTTGTATTTAGTTTAACTTAGTTAGACTCAGTTGAGCTAGTTGTATCTAGTCTCACTGATTGATACACTAGTGAGAGTGGTGTGAATTAATTATTTAATTAATTCACTAAATAATAACTCATTAATCAATTGAAGAATACATCAGTTAACTACAGTGCATGGAAGTTTTAGTGGAGACCAGTGGAGAGGTAGGTGAAAGAGCAAGATAGACTATCAGTTGTGACTATAGTGATGCATTGATTGCATCCAAAATTAGTGGAGATGACAATGAGGATTGTGCAATGCAATATTGGTGAATCTGAGTTCATTCAGATCCATTCTTTTGCAGGGATTGCGCAGTAGAGGCAGGCTAGCAGGTGGCAAAGATCGGTGCATGGATTTGCAAGATCGGGCTTGATTAGTGTGTAGCGATTGTATTGTACTGAGAGCTTGATATGATCAGCTTTGTATGAGGATTGTTACATGATCTCTATGACATATATTATATACAGATAGTTGGGGTTTTCAGCTTCAGGCTTTGATCTCTATGACATCGTATGTGAAAGTTATGCAAGTTTGAAGTTTTCAATAAACTACAAAAAACTGAGTTTGACCAAGTTTGAACTTCAAATTTTGAAAAATTAAAAAAGGAATATTCCCTATAATATTCCCTAGAATATTCCAACTGGGCCAATCATATTGTGACAAGTGGAAATCGTGTATTGGTTACTAGATTGACTTTTGGATTCACGGGCCAATAGAAAGCGGCAGAAGTGGCAGGCTCGGAGGCTGCTACGTGGCCCAGAACAGGTCTTATAAAATTGTTTGTGGCCGATGGAATTGAACCCACAAACTCTTGTGCACATAGCCCGCATCTTACCGCTAGGCTACATGGGAGTTCTTAACATATATCGGAGTTTATGTGTATTTGAAGTTTACCTTGGTTTTCTTTGGGTGGCAACAGGGGATAGCCCCCATACACCATAGGAGTGGGCGATATAACCATAGAAAATGCCTTGACCTTGTGGCTCCACTGGTTACATGGTTAACAACCGTTTGTATGTGACCGCCTTTCCACCCCCCCCCCAATGTAATGTTAAATTTCAGAATGGGCGGGTTTTGAAACTTGATTCAGGCGGTTAATACGTCCATGTGGCCACGTCCATAAACATTATATGCCACAGCTACGGTTGCCGCAAACTACTCCTCTAGTGGTCTGGGCAGCGGTCCCATGTGACCCTACCCACTCAGCATTTATTTTAACTGTTTGTGGTTCTACCCAAATTGGGACGCTTTCCACTAATTTCGGCGGAGTTGGCCATTTTGGCAGGGCTATCTGCAGTTTCTCCACATTTGGTGGAGCTTGTTTAGGGCAGATTGGGTAGAATGTTGTTTCTGCCATAACGTCTCCAATATTGGACCAAATTGGACGAAATTTTGGTCAATTTTGGGTATTCTAAGGATTCTAGAGTCATTAGATAGGTTTCAGAGCCGTTAGAGTCGATCTTCAGCCACTTTTGCTTCAGGGAAGCTTAGAGAGCCATTAGGGCCAAGAGAGAGTTGTAGTTGTTTTGGGCTATGCTTAACCATTTGAGGTGAACCAAAAACCAATTTTGAATATTTTTAGCATTCCAGAGCCATTGGGATAGGTTCCAAAGGTAGTAGAGGTGTTCTATAGCCATTTTAGCTTCAAGGAAGTTTGGAGAGCCACTAGGGCCATTGGGGAAATGGAGTTATCTGGAGTTGTACCTCACTGTTGGAGGTGATCCAAAAACCATTTTCAGCTATTTACCACCTTTGGAATCTAATGGAAGAGGTTTTAGAACTATTTGAAAACTTTTAGAGCCCGAAAACCTTCAAGGGACTTTGGAGAGCCACCAGGGCCATTAGGGAAATGGAGCTATATTGAGTTGTACCTCACTGTTTGAGGTGAACCAAAAATCATTTTCGACGATTTTCTACCTTTTGAACCTAATGGAAGATGTTTCAAAACTATTTGAGGACTTCTACAGCCCGAAAAGCTTCATAGGAGTTCAAAGAGTCATCAGGGCCTTGTTGAAGAAGACATTGTTTATGGTAATTATTCACTGTTTAGTGAATATGGAAAGGAATTTTTAGCATTTTCATGTCTTCTGATTCTGTATTTACAATCATATTTTCCTATTGAGGCACTTTTAAACTTTTATTAGCATTTTGGAGCATTTTAATACTAGAGGACAAGCCAATTTGGGAGGCTTGGTCCAGCAAACGTAGCCCAGGAGGGGTGAACTGCTCACCAAATATCTTAGTCATGTTATGCTGAAGTTATTTTGTTGTGTATTTCTGATTTAATATGTTAAACATCAAACTTAAATAACATTCCCTCACACATAAACTTAGAAACAGTTACCAAATACACTTTTTTTAACTTGAAAGACATGGAGAATTTTGCACACATTTAATTAATTGGAAATGGATACCTTGCACACATTTTCAAGTACTTCCATTTTCAGATAAGATGGTATCAGAGCATATTTTGAGCTTAGGATGAACATTTTTTTTTGTGCAAAAGGTGTTAAAACAGTGTAAAATATTGACTGTTTTATTGGTTGCAAAATGGTTGATTGTTGAGTTTGTTTGAGTTGAAAAGATAGTTGTTGATAGCTAAGTCTTGGAAAGGAAAAATGAGTTGTAGGCTATTTCCTTACCCCAAAGTACCTCAAGCTTATCTTTGGAAAACAAACCCACTTGATTAGTTTTTGCTACAAAAGCTATTGGAGTTTGCGTTTTATGGCTGCTTGAATAATAGTATGGATGTAAAGACATATGGTTAAAAGCTTGTCATTTGTTTGAAAGCTTTGAGAACTTTTCTTTGGAAGTTCCTTTTGTTAACTTGACCATTTACATAATGTCAATTTCTTCTACAAGTGAATTTTCCTCCTTCACGAGATTCTTTAATGATGACATGAAGAATGATTTCATTAAGGTGAAGGACATGGTGCAGATTTTGATTGAGGATCAAAGAGAAAGTGCTAAGCTTCATGCACAAATGTTAGCCATGAAGGAAGAGAAGGAAAAAATTCTCCAAAGACTGCATGACATGGAGAAAAAACTCCTTCAAGCTCAAGAATATTTTTCCAAGAGAAAGCGTGAGGAAGAGGTAAACCATTCCAACTTGTCTTCAATTTCCTCAATTGAAAAGTGTGTTGGTTCTTTTGAAAAACATACAAGGGGTATAGGGTCCAAATTAATGTTTAAGATGGGCTATCATGAAGGAAAAGGTTTGGGTAAGCATGCAAAATGCATGGTTGACCCTATTTCGGTTGTGGAGCGACCCAAGAATGTTAGTCTTGGATATGAGCAGTTTTGGCAAAGAATCTAAATCCTTGAATGCATGTGATGCAAATTTAAAGAGAACATTTATTCCAAGTTCTAAAATGCACATATGTCAAAATTGTTTTAAGGATGATTTCCATTGTTTTAAGCCATAATTGCAGCAAGTAGAGGGTAAACATGCCGCTCATGGTGAGAATTCAAGTTCAAACAGTTTTCAAGACAAGAACTGTGATGTAAGTCTGAAAAAGAAAGTTGTCTCCTCTACTAGTTCATCTTCTTTTGAAGACAAAAAGGATGGACATTCCATGAAGCAAAAGAGGAAGCAGAAGAGGCAAAGAAAAATTTCTCAGAAATTTCTTAAGAGTTTCACATTTTGTCAAAAGAAGGGACATGATGTCTCTCATTGTTGGACTTTGCATCCAACAAGTCGTCCAAAGCACATGCAACTAGACGACAAAAAGTTTGGCGCAAGTGGATCTATGGATTCCATTATTGATGTGGAAATGGAAGATTCACATGTAGAAATGTTGCAGCAGGAAAAGACACCATGGATTTGGCTTGGTAGGAAGTGGATTAACTTCTTAATGCAGTAATTCATACTCATTTTGTACATGAAAATTTCAGATTTTGTATGCATGTATTTTAGTTGAAAAGTTTGATGCAAGATTGCATGTAAAAGCAGCTTCAGTTGAAGGAATTTCTATGTTGTTGAAAAATTTGGCCATGGAGGTGTAAAAGATGAGTATGATACTCACTTATATTGCAGCAATGTCTTTTAGTTCAGCTCTTAGTCACCCACATGTTTTTTGGGTTGATGTACTTGTTGGTATTTGAAAAGAAGAGTTGAAGTTGCACATGTACATAGAGGTTGTATGTGTAAATAACGAACTGTAAATAGTTCATTGTACATGATACATACACATGTTTGTAAATATGTATATTTTTGTTTATCGACTTGTGTCGATTGTGTGCACACTTGTTACTGATTTTTTGTGTCAATTATATAACACATTTAAGGTCAACTTGTTGTTGATGTCATATGTTGCACAAGGTGCCTTTGGTGTCGATTGGTGCAGAGAACGAAGTGTCGGTGCAAAATTCCATGAGATGGAAAGGCATGTAAGAAAATATGGCACAAAGTTTAGCAAGGGTCATTGCTTGTTTCAGAATGGCATATTGGTATGGTGAGAAAACTTGGTCCGGATTCGGCACAAGTACATGGCTCATTTAGCAAAAATTCGCCATGAGGACAGTTGGCAAGTCAAGAAAATTTTGAAGGCTGAAGAGAAGAGGATGTTTTTATTCTCTCATTTTCTGTACAGTTCAGTTTCAGCATTTCAGTGAGCTTTTGGGGTCCAAAAGCTTCTCATTTGGGAGGTGTGATCAGGAGCTCAAGTCTGAGCTATGGAAAAATCTCAAAATTAAAAGTGTTCAAAATCACTTGCAACCTGAACAACCGGATAGGCCTCGTCGATACAATACTGGCACCATGAACGACACTCAAATCCGACATCGTATGTGAAATTTATGCAAGTTTGAAGTTTTCAGCAAACTGCAAAAAACTGAGTTTGACCAAGTTTGACTTTCAAATTTTGAAAAATTAAAAAAGGAATATTCCTAGAATATTCCAACTGGGCCAATCATATTGTGACAAGTGGAAATCATGTATTGGTTACTAGATTGAATTTTGGATTCACGGGCCAATAGAAAGCTGCCATGTGGCAGGCCCGGAGGCTGCCATGTGGCCTAGAATAGGTCTTATAAAATTGTTTGTGGCCGACGGAATTGAACCCGCGACCTATCATGCACAGAGCCCGCATTTTACCTCTAGGCCACATGGGAGTTCTTAACATATATCGGAGTTTATGTGTATTTTAATTTTACCTTGGTTTTATTTGGGCAGCAAAAGGGGCCAGCCCCCATACACCATAGGACTAAGCGATATAACCATAGCAAAGGCCTTGACCTTGCGTCTCCAACGGTTACATGGTTAACAACCGTTTGTATGTGACCACATTTCCCCTGCGCCCCCCCCCCCCGCCCCAATGTAATGTTAAATGTCAGAATGGGCGGGTTTTGAAACTTGATTCTGGCGGTTAATACGTCCATGTGGCCACGTCCATAAACATTATATGCCACAACTACGGTTTCCGCAAACTACTCCTCCGGCGGTCTAGGCGACGATCCCATGTGACCTTGCCCACTCAGAATTTATTTTAACTGTTTGTGGTTCCACCCAAATTGGGGTGCATTCCACTAATTTCAGCGGAGTTGGCCATTTTGGCGGGGCTATCTGCAGTTTCTCCACATCTGGTGGAGCTTGTTTAGGGCAAATTGAGCAGAATGTTGTTTCTGCCATAACTTCTCCAATATTAGACCAAATTGGACGAAATTTTGGTCAATTTTTGGTATTATGAGGATTCTGGAGTCATTGAGATAGGTTGCATAGCCATTCGAGTTGATATTCAGCAACTTTTGCTTCAGAGAATCTTGGAGAGCCATTAGGGCCAAGAGAGAGTTGGAGCTGTTTTGGGCTATGCTTAACCATTTGAGGTGAACCAAAAACCAATTTCGACTATTTTCAGCATTCCAGAGCCATTGGGATAGGTTCCAGAGGTATTAGAGATGTTCTACAGCCATTTTATCTTCAAGGAAGTTTGGAGAGCCACCAGGGCCATTAGGGAAATGGAGTTATCTGGAGTTGTACCTCACTGTTGGAGGTGATAAATTTTTTTTTTTTAGCTATTTTCCACCTTCTTAATCTAATGGAAGAGGTTTCATAACTTTTTGAAGACTTTCAGAGCCTGAAAACCTTCAGGGGAGTTTGGAGAGCCACTAGGGCCATTGGGGAAATGGAGCTGTATTGAGTTGTACCTCACTGTTTGAGGTGAACCAAAAACCATTTTCGACTATTTTCTAACTTATGAACCTAATGGAAGAGGTTTAATAATTTTTTGAGGACTTCTATAGCCCGAAAAGCTTCATAAGAGTTCAAAGAGCCATCAGGGCCTTGTTGAAGAAGACATTGTTTATAGTAATTCTTCACTGTTTAGTGAATATGGAAAGGCATTTTTAGCATTTTCATGTCTTCTGATTCTGCATTTATAGTCATATTTTCCTATTGAGGCACTTTTAAACTTGTATTAGAATTTTGGAGCATTATAATACAAGAGGACAAGCCAATTTTGGAGGCTTAGTCCAGCAGACATAGCCCAAGAGGGGTGAACTGCTGACCAAATATCTAAGTCATGTTATGCTGAAGTTATTTTGTTGTGTATTTCTGATTTAATATGTTAAAAATCAAACTTAAATAACATTCCCTCACACATAAACTTAGAAATAGTTACCAAATACACTTTTTTTAACTTGGAAGACATGGAGAATTTTGCACACATTTAATTAATTGGAAATGGATACCTTGCACACATTTTCAAGTACTTCCATTTTCATATCAGGTACAAGGATATGAAATCATATGACACCAACATTATCCAACACAAAATTCCTCTTAAGGAAAATCATAAACCTTTCAAACAAAAACTAAGAAGGATAAACCCTGTTTTATTACCTTTAGTTGAGAAAGAGATTAGAAAGATGTGTGATGTTGGGATCATTGTTTCCCTTAGGTACTCAAAGTGGTTTTTCAACCTTGTGTCTGTTAGGAAGAAGACCGGGGAGATTAGGCTTTACATTGACTTTAGAAATATGAACAAAGCCTCCCTGAAAGATAATTATCCCTTGCCTAAAATGGACCACATACTGCAAAAGGTGGTTGGATCTAAGAGAATTTCATTGTTTTATGGTTTTTCAGGCTACAACCAAGTGCTAGTACTCCCAAGTGATCAACACAAAACTAACTTCACCACACCTTGGGGTACATTCATGTATGTTAAGATGCCATTTGTTTTGATGAATGCAGGGGCCACATTCCAAAGGGCCATGGAAACAGATTTTTCAGAAGACATGTGCTAATTCATAATCATTTACCTTGATGACATCATTGTTTACTCTAAAACTAATAAAGAGCACTTAGTCCATTTGAGAAAAGTTTTTGAGAAATGTAGAAAATATGGACTTTCTTTGAATCCCAAGAAAACAATTTTTGGTCTCCAGGAAGGAAAACTCCTAGGCCACATAATCTCTGAAGAAGGAATCAAAGTAGACCCTAAGAGGATTGAAGGTATATTTAAAATCTGTAATGTTCCAAAATTAACATGAAGCTAATTTGAACATTAATTTTTCTCATGCCATCTAGGAGGTGAATAAAATGGGTGAGGAGACCCATGAGTAGGAATAAAATCCCTCATAGTGTGAAAGGGATCAATGGAGCAGCTTTATTTTGCACCTTCTAGTGTGAAAAGGAGAAAATACATGAGGACAAAGTCAAGTTTGACCAAGTCAACAGCGCTGCCTAAGAGGGTGTGGCTTGCTTCGGAAGACAACGCAGTTTGAGAGGCAGGAAGATCACTTGTGGAAGAAACCCTAATGTGTGGGGTCCAGAGCAAAGAGACATTCACTTGCATAAAAGGAGGAAGAGGCAACCATAGAGATACATGCTGGAGTATTCTGATTTTGGTCTGGAAGACTATTTGCATTCTTCGGTTGTTTAGCTGAGTTGCAGTGCTGTTTAGCACGAGGGATTCCTGTTTATGATTTCATCTCCTTTTTGAGAGGTCTCTTGAAGGATTTCACTTCATTTCCCCACATCTAGGCTCAAGGCCAAAGCCACTTCTTCAGTCACTGCGTTATTTCTCCTGAAGTATAACGTAGTGTTGCAGGGTGTTGTAGTGGAGGGTTCCACAACACCTTTTCTTAGCTCATCTTTCAGAGGAGGGAGCTTCTATCCCTTAGGGAGGTTAGTGAGGAAGGTTTCAGAGCTGATTTTCATATTTTGGCATCAGGCCAAGAATCTCCCATCATCAACAGTGCAGTCCCTTATCTAGACTGTGTTATTTCAGTGTGTATCCGCAGTGGGGGTTTGCACCACTATCTCGGAGGGTGAGATCTTCAGTACTAGGATCTGCCTTGCACTTGGAAGATCCATTGGAGGAGGTTGCTTCAGATTGGACATAATATTTAGCCATCTCCACCTGTTTCCAGTTTTAGTTGTAGCTGCTACCCAACAACTCCAGCATTTCTGCAGATTTTCCATTTGTACATATATTTTAGCCAATCCTTTTAATGATTGTTGTACCATTGTTTTCAGGGGTTGATAGCTTTCTCCCCCACATTTCTTGAGCTAATATTGTTATATCATTATATTATTTATTATTTTGTTTCAGTATCTCCTATAAACTGCACTAATATAGCCTTGTGTAAATTCTGTGTAGCAGTGTTCTCCAATTTCTTGTACATGTTCTGTTGAGGCTCTCATTGCCTAGCATGAGTGATTGATTCCTAAAAGCATTGTACCCTTTTGCTGCTATAATATCAAAGGTAAGGATATTTTTATCTTCATGTCTAACAACTCATAATAATAATGTTGTTATTCCACTTCTTGTTCAAAAATTGTTGCACCCCCTTCATCAGGCACTTTTTGAAGGTAACTAGGTGTGGGATATCTGTTTAACCCACCTAGAGGGATTCATTTTGAGCCACCTCTTGGATTTTAGTATTAGATACATCAATATAAGGGATCTAGGTCTTGGTTTCAATTCCTGTAGCAGCCATTCCTAGAAAATGCGTTTTCCAGTCATGCCTTGCTAGAAGATCCCATTTTGGGATATTACAGTGGTATCAAAGCAAATTTCTTGGCTCAGGCTGTGAGTCTCAGCCAGAAAGATCAGAAGATTGAAGAGGATGGGTTTTATCTCATCATATTTCAGATCCATGAAGAAACTCCCCAAGGAGGATAAGCAAATAGAAGAGGAAGGCCCCTGCACTTCCTATTCTCATCAAGAAGGAGACAAAGAAATGAGCAGGAAAAATATTCCATTTTGAGTAGGATAAAAAGGGGATAAGCTTACAAAGTTTCTTCCTAAAACTGTACATAATATTCATGAATATTTCAAGAAAATAAGGAGGAATATGTGTGAATAATCTCCAAAAGAGTTTGAGTCTAAAGCAAACTCTAGATTGATATATGAGGAGTGTGAGCATGCAGCCACACCCTACGGTACACAACGTAGTCACATGCCCAAGATTTCCAGAAGAGAGATGGAAAGAGGAGAAGAGGTTGCTAGGAGGGTAAATCTTAGTGATTTCCTGAAAGAGTATGAATCTCAAACTCAGAAATTCTGAGATCATCTCATTTTTCCAGAGTTTTGCAAGATCAAGGTGAAGGGAAAAGAGCAGCATGATAGATTTCTTCTATCTATCTTTGAAGGTTCACCTACATGTTCATCCAAAGCTTGGGTGGAAGAGTTATAGACCTTCTTACAGCAGCACCAAATTCCTGAAGATGAAGCCATCAGAGTTGCAGCGCTGCATATGAGAGGTAAGGCCTATGCTTGGTGGATCTTTGAATCCTTTTCTTTGAGAAATGTAAACACTGCATCTTATGCAAGTTTTACTAGGGCCTTAGTGAAAATATTTGGTAGGAGGATTCATGAGACACACATGGTGGAGATAAAAAAGGGTACTCAAACAAAACCCTTGCATGAAAACACAATTCCACTTCAGAAAACCATGGAGGAGGTTGAAAACTTGCACCATACCTTGCTGAAAGAAAGTCTTTCATCTCACACCTTGGAGCAAGGAAGCATGGAGATCTCCTTTTCAAAGAGGGATCCAATCATTGGGAGCTTTCCCATTCATGTTGCAGAGATTGAGGGCAACAACGCTATCTCATCTAGAGATTATCTAGTGCCTCATGCAGAGGAAGGAGGAGCTCTTTCTCCAAGTAGAGGGATTCTTGCATCTTTGCAAGGAAGTCCCCAAGATCTCATATGTGGAGATCAAGGCACAACTCATGTGCCATTGTTGAGGAGGTGTGGAACCATGGAGACACAAGGAGGAGGTAGGGAAGAGAACAAACATCATGAGATGAGGAATACACACCCCTATCCATTTTTGGAGGTTGTTACACCTAGGAGAGAGACTGGATTGTGCAGTGAGAGCATGGACATAATTTTCCATTCATATATGCAGTCACCTTTTGATGAACATGTCTCATTGCATGGAGACTTTTTTCCAGGGAGACCACTATATCAGCAGAGGAGGATGGATTCTTCACAAGTTGAGGCACCACTCATTGATTTCAGAGGAGTGGGGACCTTGGGAGAGCTTGATACAGTGCTGTGAGTCTTGGGTAGACTCGAGGAGAGGGAGAATTCTCTCAACATCATCATTACCCACTTCCATTTCAGATTTTGCGTTGTGGTAGAAGCAGCAGGGGAAGGATAGTAGTCTTTCAACTTGCATATTTGGCATGGGAGATGTCAAAGAAGAGGATGACCATATGACAGATTTTCTTCATGAGAGATCATCAGCACTGTCACTATGGAGGATAGATCCATATTGGAACTCCCAGCTGTTGGTGGAGTATTCCAAGGATCTTCATGCTTTTAGGATATTGGATGGCCAGTTGTAATTGGAGGAGTATTCAGTCAGAGATGGGGTCATCTTCTATCATGGTAGGATCTTCTTATCTGGAGCTTCCAAGCTCAAGGAGAATTTGCTACAAGCAACTCATGAAGATTTCCTTTTCAGCCCCACTTGTTCTATGAGAGCATACCACACCATCATGGAGGGGTATTTTTGGGAGGGTTTTGAGGAGGAGATATATCAGCATATGAGGAGATGCATGGATCATATGGAGATGGAGGAGTTATCACAGCCACCTCTTTTCTCTTTGAGGATGAGAGGGGACTCATTTATGAGCCACTCCCTTTCTATGAGCAGAATATATGGTAAGGGTATTCATTGTTGTTTACATGATTATTTGTATAATGTATATATGCATCCCTTAATCATACATGTGCAGGATGATGCTCCAAGGAGGAGCATTCTTTTTTCTAGACCTCATGGTTTAGTTGAGGCCATAAGCATGATTGATGGCCATTCCCTAGGAGGACTTGGGGAAGAGAGATATTATGGAGGACATGCTCATTGTACACCTTGCATCATTCACTTCCCCCATATTTATGAGGAGATTGGAGCAGCAGGCAAGTGGTTGAGAAGGCACACCTTTTATCAGTCTCTATTGCAGTTGAGGGTAAAGCTGCGTTGGTTGCACTTGAGGGACCATTTTCCTTCTCATTTGTTACACATAGCAGCAAGAATGATTCTCATTTTTGCTCCCTATGGTTCTATTGTTTCTTTCTGAATGAGCAACATGTTGGGGAGAGAGACACATTAGATGGGTGTGTCCTTTGAGGGAGAAATTCCTCACACTTTTTGCACTACATGTTCTAAGGGGAGCATAGGAGATGGTATGGCCACTAGAGAAACACACTTTTTCCTTATGATGTGAGCCATATGATGGATGTGATGCCATATGATGGTGATTTCCAACTCATCATATATGGGGACATTTGGGCCAACATGATTTGCAGCGTTGGAGGAGAGGTCTTTGGAGATCTAGTCCTCATCTTGCCACTTGAGGGAAACCTTATTGCAGCCAAAGATCATCCAACAATCTACACTTATCATGAGTGGAGATATGGACAGTGTGGGGTAGGCTATATTGTCTACCATATGCAGATTTTCATCCCACCTACTTTGCCGGAGCCAAAGGTGGAGGACAATTTTCAGGAGTTGCCTAGTTGGAAGGTGACTCATTTTGCATGGCTAATAGCTTGGGGATGGAGGATCCATATGGGAGAGATAGTTCCCATTATATTTCAGATCCCATTCCTCAAGGGGACCTCTAGACATCACTTTTTTATCCTCTTGAGTATTTCACCTTTACATGATGATAGCTTGATAGTTGACTCGCATGCTAAGGAGGAGCAATGTGGGGACTTGATTGATGATATAGCATCTCTTTACTTGGAGGATATCATCATACATGTATGCTACAGGGAGAGGATGAGAAATAACTCAGTTCTGTCCTTTCTCTTGCTTGAGGACAAGAAATCTTTGAGAGGGGAGGACTGTAATGTTCCAAAATTAGCATGCAGCTAATTTGAACATTAATTTTGCTCATGCCATCTAAGAGGTGAATAAAATGGGTGAGGAGACCCATGAGTAGGAAAAAAATCCCTCATAGTGTGAAAGGGATCAATGGAGCAGATTTATTTTGCACCTTCCAGTGTGAAAAGGGGAAAATGCATGAGGACAAGGTTAAGTTTGACCAAGTCAACAACACTGCCTAAGAGGGTGTGGCTTGCTTGGGAAGACAGAGTATTTTGAGAGGGAGGAATATCACTTGTGGAAGAAACCCTAATGTGTGGGTTCTAGGGCAAAGAGACATTCACTTGCATAAAAGGAGGAAGAGGCAGCCATAGAGAGACATGCTGGGGTATTCTGATTTTGGTCTGGAAGACTATTTTCATTCTCCAGTTGTTTAGCTGAGTTGCAGTGTTGTTTAGCACGAGGGATTCATGTTTAGGATTTCCTCTCCTTCTTGAGAGACCTATTGAAGGATTGCAATTCATTTCTCCACATCTAGGCTCAAGGCCAAAGCCACTTCTTCAGTCACTGCGTTATTTCTGCTGAAGTATAACGTAGTGTTGCAGGGTGTTGCAGTGGAGGGTTCCACAACACCTTTCCTTGGCTCATCTTTCAAAGGAGGGAGATTCTATCCCTCAGGGAGGTTAGTGAGGAAGGTTTCAGAGCTGCTTTTCATATTTTGGCATCAAGCCAAGCATCTCCCATCATCAACAGTGCAGTCCCTTCTCTAGACTGCATTATTTCAGTGTGTATCTGCAGTGGGGGTTTGCACCACTATCTCGGAGGGTGATATCTTGAGTGCTAGGATCTGCCTTGCACTTGGAAGATCCATTGGAGGAGGTTGCTTCATATTGTACATCATATTCAGCCATCTCCATCAGTTTCCAGTTTGAGTTGCAACTGCTACCCAGCAACTCCAGCATTTCTGCAGATTTTCCATTTGTACATATATTTCAGCCAATCCTTTTAAGGATTGTTGTACCATTGTTTTCAGGGGTTGAGATCTTTCTCCCCCACATTTCTTGAGCTGATATTGTTATATCATTGTATTATTTGTTACACCATTTTTTGGTCATCTAACCTATTATCACTAGATGGACCCAAGTACACCATGTAAGACCAATTTTACCCTAAGTAAAATTGCCTTCACTATGTTAAAATAACTTAATAAACCACATTTATTAGGTTGTTTATGGTCTAAACAGGAAACCCCAAAAGGAAATATTAAACAAACCTATATTTGTTTGATTTTCCTCATGGAATAATTAATTAAACCATACTTTAATTATTATTCCCAGTCATGTTTAACCCAAAAACAAAGAAATTAATTAGATAAACCTTTATTTATCTTATTATTTTCTAGGAATAATTATTTAAATCTTATTTAGATAATATTCCTTGTTAAATATGACAAAATCACCCACAAATAATTAAATAAATCATTATTTATTTGATTATCTTCCAACCACTTCCTTAAAAAGATAAGTAAATCATTTCTTTATTTATTTTTTACTAATCAAGGGATTTGACCCAAGTCAAATACCTTTTCCCTTCAACAAATATAATAAAATATTCCATAAAAGGTGGATCTAGATTTGGTTAACATTATTTTAATCATGCACCAAGATCTAGAATGACCCAATATTTTGCTATAAATAGGAGGGTTTTTTCCTACCATTCTTCACCTTTTGTTGCCTATTAGATCACTCTGGATCTATACACTTGGTCACATTTTTCCATCATTTGTTGTGTGAGCTCCCATTGAGCTCTACTCTTTGCATTGGGTTTTCTACACCAACAAGAGAGAGAAATCTTAGATCTGAAGTGCTGAGGACTTCCAAGAACCCATCCCACTGAGGAGAATTGGATACGCCTTCTTGTTTTCCTCCCAGGTGCCCAATTAATACAAAAATTATTTCAAAATTGTTCTTGTCTTGTCTATTGGTAAATGGAGCAAATCCTTGTTTTTACTGCTTAATGTCTTTCCATGCATAGATCTGGTTTTTTGCAGCTCTTTTCTTGTTCAACTAACCGCGGATCTGAAGATATTGGCAGCCACTTTTGTTGTTAGGGATATTAGTTATGCGTAGCTAAAGTGATCCTTTTTCGTACACTTCGACAAAGGATTCATAATAACATTATTTATTATTTTTTTGCAGTATCTCCTATAAACTGTGCTATTCTGTGTAGCAGTGTTCTCCATTTTCTTGTACATGCTCTATTGAGGCTCTCATTGCCTAGCTTGAGTGATTGATTCCTCAAAGCATTGTACTCTTTTTATGCTATAATATCAAAGGGAAGGATATTTTTATCTTCATTTCTCACAGCTCATAATAATAACGTTGTTATTCCACTTCTTGTTCAAGAATCGTTGCACCCCCTTCATCGGGCACTTTTTGAACGTAACTAGGTGTGGGAGATCTGTTTAACCCACCAAAAGGGATTTATTTTGAGCCACCTCTTGGATTTCAGTCTTAGATACATAAATATAAGGGATCTAGGTCTTGGTTTCAATTCTTGTAGCAGCCATTCCTAGAAAATGCGTTTTCCAGTCATGCCTTGCTAGCAGATCCCATTTTGGGATATTACAAAATCAGCCACCCTAGAAACCTCAAGGAATTGCAATCTTTCATTGGGAAGATCAAATTTTTGAGAAGGTTCATCCCCAACCTTGCTAAACTTTTTAGAAATATCGCAAACATGCTAAAAAAGGAGACAATGGTTAAATGGAATTTACAAGCCAAACAATCATTTGAACTAGTGAAACAAGCTCTCACTAAAACACCAGTTCTTATCCGTACTGATTTCACCAAGGATTTTTATATTTTTTTATTTACATCTGAACACACCATTGCTACAGTGTTTTTGCAAAATAATAACATGGGGCAAGAACAACCAATAGCCTTTTTCAATAAAGCATTAAGAGATGCTCCACTCAAGTATAACATCATGGAGAAACAGGCCTTAGCCTTGATAAAAGCATTGAAAGATTTCCGAGTCTACATTTTACACTCTCATATCATTGTTTTTGTCCCACATACAGTTGTCAAGGACATTCTAAATCAAGACCCTGATGGTAAGAGGGAAAAATGGATTTCTATTATCTTATAGTATGATTTAGAAATCAGACCTACCAAGCTTATTAAAGGACAAGGATTAGCAAAACTCATGGAAGAATCAAATTTCCAAGCATTAGAAATGAATATGGTTGATGTTTTAGAAGAACATAAGAATTCACAGCTCCATACATTGAAGAAATATTTTTGAATTCATCTTGGTATGTTGATATCATTTATGTGCTTCTTTATCTCAATACTCCTCCTTCTTTATCAAAGACTAAAGCTATATTCTTAAAATAGAAATCTTTAAATTACTGCATTTTGGATGGGGTTTTGTATTGGAAAAATGTTGTTGGCATATTGCTTAAATGTTTGCTTGAGAATGATGCAGGAAAAATCATGCATGAGTTGCACGAGGGAGAATGTGGAGGTCACCTTTACTAGAAAGCCACATAAAACAAGATTCTTAGAGCTGGATATTATTGGCCCACCCTTTTCCCTGATACTCAAAAACTAGTCATAACCTGCCATAAGTGCCAAAAATTTTATGGCAAGAGAAAACTCCTACCTTTACCTTTACATCCCATCAGTATTGAGTCTCCCTTTCAACAATAGGGTTTGGAATTTATTGGAGAAATTCAACCAACCTCATCTGCCCAGTATAAATGGATCCTTACTGCCACTGATTATTTTACCAAGTGGATAGAGGCCATCCCTTCTAGAAATGCTACTGACTTAGTCATTATCAAGTTCCTTGAGACCAACATATTATCTCGATTTGGTTGTCCTATAAAGATCATTACATACAATGATGTTGCATTTAAATCCAAAATAATGGTTGATTTCTGCTATAAATATCATATCACATTGGGGCATTTCATAGCTTACTACCCCCAGGGTAATGGGCTAGCTGAATCCTCCAATAAAATCCTGATCAACATTATCAAAAGACTGCTGGAACATAATCAGAAATCATGGCATAGTAAGCCAGTTCATGCTTTATGGGCTAATAGACTAACGACCAAGAAATCAATCAGTATTTATCCCTACCAATTGGTATATGGCATGGATGCAGTCTTCCCAACATCCTTGGGAGTTCCAGTCATGAAACTTCTTCAAGAAGTAAAATCAGAAGAAAATGACATGCAAAGAAGGCTAAATCAAACCATTCATTTATAGCAGTCAAGAGAGGAGGTTTAAAAAATAGCACAAGCAGTACAAGACAACATCAATAAGATCTTTGACAGAAGGACTAAAGCTAATAATTTCCAAGTTGGAGACACAGTTTTAAAATGGGATTCTAGGAGGGAAGACAAAGGTAAACATGGCAAATTTGAGAATTTGTGGAAAGGGCCTTATATAATTCATTCAATTATGGGTCACAATGCTTTATTTTTACAAGGGCTGAATGGAGAAGAGTTATTTGGAGGTCCTATCAATGGCAAGATGCTCAAACAATATTTTTGTCAAGAGTCCTAACTTCAAAGATTTCATTAATTGTACATAACACTGCATGATAAGAAATCAAAGAAAACAAAAAATTCAAAAAACAGAAAAAAGGAAAAAGAGGGTAGATTCAAAAAGGGGTATAGCCCCATAACCAAAAACATTACTACTGAAAGTGTGCAAGCCTAAATGCCACTATGTAATATCCCAAAATGGGAATGTAGTAGTTCATAAGAATAATACTGGAATATTAGGGTGAAATTAAGTCATAAAATGTGTTCAAAAACACATTTCCATCAAATTAATGAAACAACAGTAAAAGGGAGCTCTTCTACATCCTCCCAAGTGGGGAAAATGCAGCAATTTAACCCTAAAAACATTATTTGTGGAGATTTATGTTTTAACAGGAAGAAATAATGGTTGGATCCCTTATAATATGTATTAAGGCCCTCACATAAAAAAGAGGAACAAAAACAAATCTCTTTTGATAAGTTAAACAGATCTCCCGACCTTAAAATGACTTAAAAATAGCCAAACCCCATGACTTAAGCTATGCAGAATTTTTGAAGCACATGATAGCATTATTTTCTTAGGTTTTCTACAACATAATGATATAAAATCATATATTTGGAAATTTAATGAACAATATGCTAAGAAATTAAAGATATGGCCTCCTTAATACATTATAAAGACAACCCGGCAAGGGTTTCTTGAAAGCTTGAGTAAAAAAAGACCAGATCTGAATCTTCAGCTCTAAAATAATGTAGTTTTACTACAAAATTACATAAACATAGCTGAAAGATACAATATAGGGATGAGAATCCTTTCTTCTAGCTTTCCGGGAGAAGGGTTGGCCTTTTCCCAAGGAAACTAGCTCAAAAACAAGGGCTTAAACCCTATTGTTGCAGCTCTATGAAAAATTACGCAGTTCATGCAAGGGACTATGCTGTAGGAGATGAGGAATAATTTTTCCAACTGCAAAGATGTGAAATGAGCCCAGAAATCTTCCTAGCTGATCTCTCAAGAGAAGGAAGGTTCCCTCTACTGAGAAACAAACCCGGAAGTGGTGTTATCAAACCTCCACTGCAACACCCTACAACACAGCACTATTCTACTACAGAAATTACATTGAAGCTGGAGAATGGTGCTTTTCCTCAAGCCTGGATGTCAAGCAATACAGTACAAAGCTCTCCTAAGAGGCCTCTCAAGGGAAGAGGTGGGATTCTCGCTCGGAAACACCCGGTGCTAAACAACACTGCAACCCTACTAAACAACAAGAGAAATCCAAGTCTAAACAAACCAATATCGAAATGATAATATCAAAACATGAATAAAAAATGCTCCCATCCTCTCCATAAATAGCAAGTGAACCTCTTCACATTGGGTTCCATCCGTATGTGCCACCAAGCTCATGCAAGTTGTCCTCCACCCAAACTGCGTTGTTCATCAAGGAGATTCAATGTATCTAGATAGCTTTGTTGACTTGGTAAAAGTTGATTGAATCAACATGATCCCATCCCTGTTCACACCCAAGGGTGCTCAAATTAGCTACTTATTCTTCCTCCTTTCACATTAGGAGTGTTATTAATCCTTATAAAGAGGTTAATGGGCCTCCCTACCCATTTATTCACCTACCTAGTGATAAAACCAAATATAATATTCCATTTAGATGAAGGCTAAATTTTTGGAATATTACTATCCTCCCCTCTAAAATGTTGCTTGTCCTCAAGAAACTGTATAAGGAGAGAAAAATTCCTCCCCTCCTCTTCTTGTGGCCCCCTCATAAATAGTTCCCACCACTGCTCAAAATAATCTGCTGCAAATATTCCCTCCAATGTTTCCTCCCAAGTATGAAAAACCACATGGCTCACATCATAGAAAGGTGGAAGGTGTAAGTGGAAACCTCCTTGTTGTCCAATGGCCTCCTCAAGGTAGGAGTGATGACAAACATGGGGAATCTTGTTCCCAATGAGTGACTCCCACACCCATTCTATCATCCAAATTAAATGAGCCATTCTAGGTAGCTCATCATCAAAAATATCCTCAACCCTTGGTTCATACAATGTGTTGGGGCTTCATGGAGAGATTGGATCCTCCCATCCAAGTGGTTTCTCTCTCCATTTATGGTAAGTATGGGGCTACTGCTAATCTTGGGCTGAAATTTCATGACCTCCAAGAGTGGCCCAAGCTACCCCACCAAACAAATAAGCCATGAAGTGCCTCCTCCAAAAACTCAAGTTCTTCAAATGGCTCCTCCCACATGAAGAAAATAGATGTATTTTGGAAATCATGAGATGCCCATTGCTTCCCCTGAAACATGCATCATGTAAAGTAGGGAGAATCAGACTCCCAATGGGCATCTACAACTCATGTCCCACTCTCCAAACAAAGCTCCCCATGAACATAAAAATATCATCAATACATGGAAGCAAAAACCAATAGAAACAAGTTGTCATATGACAACCGGAAAGTGGATCAAGGTCCCACACATGGAACCAGTGCAATGCATCCTTTTCCTGCATCAAATCAAACAATAACAAGTTCTTTCCCAGCCACTTGTTTGCTACCACAATAATTCTATAATATAGAAACATGAAAGTACAAAGTGGTGTCAATGGTGCACACCAAAAATCATTTGGCTTCCCCCACAAACCACTAATAAGATAGCCAATCTCAATGATGCAAATGGCTTCAAGTACATCATCATACAATATGAAAGAAGGGATAATCTTCCTTGGTACAACATGATTCTCATATAAAGTAAAGAAGTACAAAACATAATGTGGAATTATACCTTCTCCACCATGTACTTGGGACCTTGAGCTGAAATGGCTCAACCAAAAATTCTCACTCACTTTCAAAGAGTAGGGAAGTGGCTGTGACATCCTCTCTATCACCATCCGGGCTATGCATCTCTCCATATGCTAAAATATATCATGCTGGATGCCCTCCCAAATGAACTCCTCTGCCAAGGAAAGATATGCATCAAAGTGCATGGAAAGGAAGTCCTCATGTGCTGCATGTAGCAACTTCTTCTTGAGCTCAGAAGCTCTAGTCAAGAAGACTCTTCCATAAGAATATATGACCACATCCTCTACCATATATCTATCATCTCCTTCCGGGTCATCAAGAATCATGTAGGCACCAAGATCCTTGGAGTACTCTACCAAGAGTTGAGACTTCCAATATGGATCAATCCTCCCAAGAGATAGCGATGATGATATGCAATGCGAAGCTCTCCACATGTTGTTGTCTTTTCCTTTGACATCCCTCATGCAAAATTCATCCTCCAAATTGCTGCCATGCCCATCATGCAGCTGCTCATGCTCAAAAGGTAGTAGCGATCCTTGGAAGTTGGCCTCCCATGAGAAGCTCCCCTCCAAAAATAATCTCCCCATCTTGGCCAATGTAAGCATGAGTGGCCTCCATCTAATCCAATTTATGGAGGATTCCTCCCTCAAAGGAAGTATCCTTTTTTTCTCCAAATCCATGGAGCAGCTCCCATGCACCATGAAGGTGCCATCCTCCATCACTGCAACAAATTTTGTCAGCGCAGTATGTGTAGTGAGAGTGGGTGATGCTGAAAATGGAAGGATGTCCCCCTCCTCCTTGAGTTTATCCCAAACTCTCTGTGTTTTACTAGACTCCTCCAAAGTTTCCACCTCTCTGGAATCTAAGAGGGGTGAACCAAATGGAAATATTCCTCTTGCTAGCTCCAAATCTAGTGGCCTCCCAAGTGGAATGCCTCCATGTAGTGAGACATCAATGTCAAGAGTAGACTGTACATATGGTTGGGCAACCTTGCCCTTGCCCTCACAGTGCAAACCAGTCTACCTCTTCTTTGCACTAGCTCTCTGAAATAGACAGGGGTGTGTGCTCCTCATCAAATGATGCTGACCTTCCTCCCTACCTTCTCCTTTCAACAATAGTATCTCACAATCATGCTGCTCATTGATTGTGCTTTGTCTTCCACATGTGAGATCCTGGGGAATTTCTTGCAATGAAACAAGAATTCCTCCTGTTGGAGCATGTGCTCCTCCTTCCTCTACATGAGGTACTAGATAGGCTCTAGATGTGATAGCGTTGTAGCCCCCATCCTCCTCTTCCTCTTCAATATGAATGGGAGTCATCTGCTCAATAAGAGGATCCTCTTTTGAAACAGGAACCTTCATGCCCTCTTTTCCAAAGATATGAGACAGAGATCTTGCCTTCAACAAGGTGTTATGTAAGATGTGGCTTTCTCCAACAGTTTTCTGAAGTGGATTTGAGTTTTTAGGTTCTTCCAACCCATGCACAATTTTTGGTTTGTTTGGCTCTACCAAGGGTGTTTTAGAATGCCTTCCATCAAACCTCTCCACTAATCTCTTAGTGAAATTTGCATAAGAAGAAATATTGGAATTTTTCAATGAAAATGACTCAAAAATCCACCAAGCATAGGCCTTACCTTCAAAGTGCAGCACTGCAACTCTAATGGCTTCATCTTTAGAAACTTGGTTCTGCTACAAATAAGTGTGTAGCTCCTCCACCCAAGCTTTGGTTGAACATGTTGGTGATCCATCAAAAGTAGATAGAGAAAATCTATCCATGTCATGTTTCCTACTCCTCTCCACCTTGATCTTGCAAAACTCCTGAAAAGTGATATGATCTATAAACCTTTTAGTTTGAGATTCATACTCTTGAAGAAAATCACTAAGATTTTCCCTCTTAGGCATTCCTCCTTCTTCCATCTCTCTGATGATAGATCTGGACATTTGACTGCACTGTGTATAAAGGGTGTAGTTGCATGCTCACACCTATCATGTGAAAATCTAGATTAGGCTCTAGATTCAAAATTCTCTGGAGATTCCATATCCCCTCTCATATTCTTAAGACCTTATTTGATGCTCTGCATAGATTTTGGAAGAAGCTTTGAGAGCCTCTCCTCCTTATTTCCTCCACATAATGTAGTCTTCTCTTTCCTATACATATTCTCTTCTCCTTCTTTTCTTGATAACATAATGGCTGAGGTTCCACAGGCTGAGCCAAGATTATGCTCTGATACCACTATTTTTATCACCAAAATAGGACCTGATAGACTGTTGGTCAGGCTACCTCAGTGTAACTATTTCAAACCAAACTTTTAGTTGAGGCTTAGCCTCCTCAACCTAAGAGGGCTCTCTCACTAGGTTAAAGATTTTGAATTAAGGATTAGATGGCTAACTCTAGGAATAAATTGTATAAAGTGTATGAATAGTTGAAAAAATAATAAAAAAACATCTATTGGGCTATGGAGTCTAGGTATTTTCCCAAAAAATATCAAAATTATCTTATCATGGAAGTCAGGGCATTTCAGAGTTTTTAGGTGTATCAGTAAAACAAAAACAGAGTGAACAAAACACAGTTTACAAACATATGCAGGAAGTTAGAGCATTTTCCAATGAATTCTAAGTAACATATGTTTATACCACTGTAGATAGATAGATAAGGAAAGCCATAGGAAGATCACACATTAAAAACTCTTTCTGAATTTTGAGTAGTAAGCCAATATCTGTATTATGATAAAAAAGCACACAGTCTGCTATAGTAACATAGTCTGCTTGTTAATGAAAATTTCCAACCTTGAGGAATTCGACCTCATGTATCTTATATATCCATCATTACAATCTTGGATTCCCTCCTCTATCTTTAGGATAATTCGAATTTCTTAGCTTGACACCTACCTACTCCTAAAACAGACTATTAATTACATGTGACGGTTAACTGTATGTTATGGAGTCCTAATGCAATTAGGAGTAAAACTCCTTATTATGACTAAAACAACTTGATCTAGGAATTAAATAGTATATTTGACAGCTCCTCCTCCTTATCTTTGACCTTGATGGTGTCCATAACCTTGTTGTTATATTTTGTTAACTTATCCTTATCTGTCCTGAAAACTAGGAACATGTTTCCTGCAATATAGCTTTAACCTTCATTTATGCTCCTCGAATCCTTTGGCTGAAAAAAATGGACCTTTTTAGACAAGTGATATGTGTTATCACTTCCATATAACCATTTCCTTCCACCTGTGCAAAATTATTCCTTGAAAGAGTGTAAAGAGAGCTGATGTGTCTGTGCTACGAAAATATTAATTGTTTTCGTAGCGCAGTAACTATGCCTTTGTAAACATCTCTTAACATCCAGTTTCTCTTGCTTTAACACCTCGAACTTCATTTGTGAACCATTTCCATCTTCTAGCAGCATCAATACTTCAAAAACCAGATGTTTTACCTCTTGAAACCTTAACAAAATGCTCAAAACTGCACCTACAACAGTTTCGTAGCGCGCTACGAAACTGCTGTGTATCTCTTTTCTACACAGTTTTTTCATCATCTTCAGATCTTAAGAATATTTATAGCCTTTTAATGATTACCTTGATAATATTGATGCTAATAAACCTTAATAATCATTATAAGTCAACTTTGCCATGTTTTCAAAAAGTGGCATCCTTCCTAAAACAAAACTGTATTAGGGATTTGTCACTTACTGCCTTACTTCTATTGTAGCTGACCTTCAGATTTTGCCAATTGGATTTCAAGATCTTCAATCTACCTCTTCAACCTTCTGTTAGTAGCCCTTAAATTTACGTTTATCCTTCTCACAAATTTAGCCTCTTTGGTTGCAGGAAGAGTCAGGTAAAATACTAAGCTTCACTACTGACTGTTTCAGGTTTTAACACTCTTTCAAGCTCCCACAGAGCCTTAATTCTGTCAAATTTTATCTTCTCCACAACATGTTTTCTTGCTTTCTTCTTAAGCTTAGAAAGTTCAATATTAGCTAGTCTTAATTTTTCTTTAATCCCCTCATAACTGCTCTTTTCTCTTTGAGTATGGAAAAATTTGTTTCTGTCATCTTCAGGCATAGGTGATGAAAGGTCTATGGGTTCCTCATAAAAATTTGAAACTTCTCCAACTTTATCTAACTCCACATCCAGCCCTTGCAACTTTTTTGAATTCCTAGTTAGAGGCCTTCTGGGCTTGAACACAAACTCTGAAATTTAATCATTAAAATCCAGCTTTTTGGAAGACTTGGTCTTCTTAGATTTCCCTTCATCCAAATTTATAAAATATGCCTGCACTAAAGGAGATTCCTCAATATCAATAGCTTGTAAAATATCATTCAAACTACCCTTTAAACCTGTATCTTCTTCTGAAACCATGGTTTTGCCTTTTTCCCTTTCTATTTGACTTCTAGTCAATATTTTCTGGGCTGATTTGCTAGTTGACTGTTCCTGTACTGCTTCCTTACCTTTGGTTGTCCTCTTTTTTGCAGGTTGAGATATTTCTTGAATAATCACTGGTGTTTTAATCTCTGGCTCTTTCACTTGCTTTCTAGGCTTTAACTTGACAAATCTCTTTGATCTTGTTTTTGCAGGGTCAGTGGTTTTTTATGGTGATTTTTCTTTGGCCCTAGGGCTAACACCTGTTCCATGTGTTTCCACCCCAAATCCACACAAAAACAGAAATGCAGAACATTCTCTATTCACCCTTTGAAATTCATGCAAAACTATTAATTTAACTAGACCATGATGGAACAATGAAGTTTCACATGCCCAAGTTTTCATCTGCACCTTATCTGCCATCTTGGCCAAACTTCGAAACAAGAAGAAAGGTAAATCTAGAGAAATTATTCCAGTGAAAGGCAATAAGAGTTTGAAATGATAATAATACACCTTATGGTATCTTCCTTCATAGGTGAAGTACCTTTGAATGTTGGAGAGCAGGTTAGCATATGTATCCTTGACATAACCACTTTGCACTACTTTGGTTAAATCTGTGTCCACAAACTCTAGCTTCAAAAATATTTTACAAGGTTCCATTTCAAACCTGAAGTTCTTGAACCACCTTTCTTCTTCCCTTGGAATCTCTATCACTAATGATATAATTTCAGGAGAAACTGGCAAGTTTAAAAATCCAACCTTTGTATTTGAACCTGTGAAATTAATGGAAAATTCTTTTGTGACTTGATTATGAACTCCTTGTAGCTTTTCACAGAATGTCTAGCATCCTACTTTCGTGAAGGCTTATTCTACTGATTTATCCTTGGTGAGAGCCTCTATGCCTTCAAGTTCCGTTCTCAAACAGTGGCCTGATCTATAGTTTCTTTTTTCCTCTGTCATCTTTCCCTCGAAATCCCTGTGGCTTCAAAAAACCTGTAATAAACTGGCTCGCTTGATTTCAGAGAAACTGGCTCACTTGATTTCAGAGAAACTGACTTGCTTTATTAAGGTTTTAGCCTCACTTGAGAATTGAGAGAAGCTCTGGTTTCTGCTTACCATAAGCTTATCGTTCAAAGAAAAACATGCACCAAGTGTTTTTGCATGAGACAATACAATCAAGGACAGTCATCCCTTTTCAAATTTTAAAATGACTAATGATAAATGACCCCTAACAAATCTCATGATGGTTATGAATGGTTGCATGTGTGAGAAAGGATTCGTGGACTGACACCTAATCATGAAAATTTAACGAAATTTGATGGATTTGACAGTTGGACATGATTGGTTACGAATCCCCGATTTCGTAGCGCATGTAATGTATTTTCAGGATTTTGCGCTACGAAAATACCAACATTTTCATAGTGCAAAAGAATTTTTTAACACTGTCTGCGCTACGAAAACGTGGTTTCGTGGCTTATTCGAAATTTTTTTCAAAATGACTAAACACATGACTTCCGAAACATCATATGGGACCCTTAAAGTGTGAAACAAAGTTGTTGGAATTTATTTGATGATGGAGATGAGACTCTAGCCTTATGAAATTGACTCTAAAAACATAAAAATGACTTAACCCCTATCTAAGACCATGACTTAGTAACAAATACAAACTATTCAAGTTTGGAAAACTTTTATAGTGATAACAACTGTAATATCCCAAAATGGGAATGCAGTAGTGCATAAGCACAATAATGGAATATCAGGGTGAAATTAAGTCACAAAATGTGTTGAGAAACACATTTCCATCAAATGAATGAAATAGCAGCAAAAGGGAGCTCTTCTACATCCTCCCAAGTGGGGAAAATGCAGCAATTTAACCCTAAAAACGTTATTTATGGAGATTTACATTTTAACAGGAAGAAATAATAGTTGGATACCTTAGAATATGTATTAAGGCCCTCAAATACAAAACAGGAACAAAAAAAATATCTTTTCATAAGTTAAACAGATCTCCCGACCTTAAAATCACTTAAAAATAGCCAAACCCCATGACTTAAGCTATGCATAATTTTTGAAGAACATGATAGCGTTATCTTCTGAGGGTTTATACAACATAATTATAGAAAATCATATATCTTGAACTTTATTGAACAATATTCTAAGAAAGTAAAGATCTGGCCTCCTTAATACATTATAAAGACAACTCGGCAAGGGTTTCTTGAAAGCTTGAGTACAAAAAGAGAAGATCTGAATCTTTAGCTCTGAAATAACGCATTATTACTGCAAAATTACATAAACATAGCTGAAATATACAATAGAGGGATGAGAATCCCCTCTTCTACCTTTCCGGGAGAAGGGTTGGCCCTTTCCCAAGGAAACTAGCTCAAAAACAAGGGCTTAAACCCCGCTGCTGCAGCTCTATGCAAAATGACGCAGTTCCTACAAGGGACCACACTGTAGGAGATGAGGAATACTTTGGAAAATTTCCAAGATGTGAAATGAGCCCAGAAATCTTCCTAGTTGATCTCTCAAGAGAAGGAAGGCTCCCTCTACTGAGAAACAGACCCGGAATTGGTGTTATTAAACCTCCACTGCAACACACTATAACACAACACTATTCTTCTAAAGAAATAATGTTGAAGCTGGAGACTATTTCTTGGCCTCAAGCCTAGATGTGGAGCAATACAATACAAAGCTCTCCCAAGAGGCCTCTCAAGGGAAGAGGTGGGATTCTCGCTCGGGAACACCCGGTCCTAAATAGCACTGCAACCCTGCTAAACAGCAAGAGGAAGCCAAGTATAAATAGACCAATATCAAAACATGAATAAAAAAGTCTCCCATCCTCTCCATATATAGCAAGTAAACCTCTTCACATTGGGTCCCATCCATATGTGCCACCAAGCTCATGCAAGTTCTCCTCCACCCAAACTGCGTTGCTCATCAAGGAGATTCAATGTATCTAGACAGATTTGTTGACTTGGTCAAAATTGACTGAATCGACATGATCCCATCCCTGTTCACACCCAAGGGTGCTCAAATTAGCTACTTATTCTTCCTCCTTTCACATTATGAGTGTTATTAATCCTTATAAAGAGGTTAATGGGCCTCCCTACCCATTTATTCACCTACCTAGTGATAAAACCAACTATAATATTCCATTTATATGAAGGCTAAATTTTTGGAATATTACACACTACTGGTTCAAAAATAATATCTTGTTCAGTCATCTAGCCTAATCATGGTTGAACATGCTTTAAATTTATGTTGATAAGTTAATGAAAACAATGATTGTCAAATTTATTCAAGCTTGACTTATCAAGAAAGATAGATTAGGGAATGAAATATAGTGGTTCCACATGCTCAAAATAGAACCAAAGAGAAAGATGAGGATGCATTACAAATGATAAATCACAACACTTGTCTTTCTAGTTCCTTTTTATGCAAAATGATCTTTGTGTGCAGCTTGTTCCAATGCCACAAACCATGGTCAATCAAACTGTCTAGTCCTGATTTGAACCATGCTTTAAATTTTATGGCAATAGTTTAGAGAATCAAGACTTCCAAACAGCTTAATCTTGGCAGTCAAATAGTTTAGGTAGAGAATAAAAGAGTTCACTAGTTTAATCTAAACTCTTGGAAGCAATAAGGATAGAAGTAGATAGTTTATTTATGTTTTCAAAATAAAAATGTCAAGATTTTTCTAGTTCAAGTGCATTCAAGGAAGAAATAATGTTATGCCAAGTAGGTTGGGTAGGTAGAAATGTTGTTGAAAGAATCATATGTTGCAGATTATTAAGATTATCACTTCAAAAGAAATATCAGCAAGTGAAAATAAAGGAAAATATGCCCAATGGATAAGGAACTCCTTTTCAAAAAATCAAAGATTTGATAAACTGAAAGTTATGCACACCTCCAAAAAAGGAGTTGCCCTCCCCAAGTTGAGCCACTGTTAGTCATCAGTAATTTTTGCTGATATCAAAAGATGACTAAGTAATGATCTTGTATTTCTAAAAACAAAATTTGAGAAATATTGTGAGTTTTAGAAATCTCACTACCTTCATTATCCTAAGTCAGACTGTTTCATTAAATTTCTCCTCTTTGCCTTCTAAAGTTTCACCTCACTGCTCCAAATTTAACCTCATTTTTTGGGCTTATTAACCTCATTTCACTACCTTACCTTCACCTTCATTCATGGCCTTTTCCCTCTGAAAAAACCCATTTTATTCTTTCCTAAAAACCCTCATGAAGCTCCCCCCATTCATCATTTTTCCTCTAAAATATTAAACAATGTAAAAGCTCCCTTTTACATTGTTTAAAACTAAGTTTTTAGCCTATCGGGTCTTTAATTATATATAAAAACTATGTTTTTGTATTAAACCCGCCCTATTATATGAAATAGGCTTTAAGCCCCTTTTTCCTCTAAACCCTAGCCCTCTCATCCTCATAAAACCTCAACCCTCCACTATCTCTAAGCCCCTTCCCCGTGTAAATTAAGCCTCCGCCCTTTCCGTTTCATAAACCCCCAAAACCTTATAATAGAGGCCCTAAAACTTTGAAAAAATAAAATGTGGGCCCGCCTCTCACTACCCCAGTCGCCCTTCCCTTAACCTTACAAATTAACGCATTTCGTTAATATTTAAGGCCCCGAGCCTCACCCTGCCATCCAACCACATCTCACTACCTGTCCCCCACTACCGCTGGCCCGACCAACTAATTGCCGCCTCCAGAATGCACGTCAACCATTGATCTCCCATCCCAAGATCCAATGCATAACATCACATATCGCAAATAAAGTTGCGATAGGGGTAGTCTTTCACAACCCGCGTGAAATAGGCAGTTTTTCCCTACCACATGTCTCATCCTGAGGCATATCGCACACCTCCCACCAAAAACCACTTACCACCCATTCTTTGCGCGATAAACCACCCCGGTTTTCAAAAACCGCTTACCTTCCGCGCCATTTTTCAAATATTCCTTCTCCCATTCAAATTCCTCCTAGTTCCACCTCTGGAACCTTACCTTCTATGCCATCTCCTCCTCTGCAAAGCATTCCGACAGCCCGAAACCGTAGAAATAGCAGTCATCACCCTCCCTGCAGGTTTTAACTAAAAAACAGTGTGTTTTGTGCAGGTTTTAATGGCGGACATATATGAACATATTCTGCAGGGCCAAAATTGGTCATAGAGAGGGCTTGGATGAAGATCCAGGAGCTCAAAATGGATCAATGATGACCAGAGGGTTTTTGCCAATATTTGTAACCGATGAAGCATGAACATCAATCGATCAAATGAACCCTCCAGCCACAGAAGAAAGCTTCCCCTGCATAGAGAAGACAAAAAACAGTCAAAGGAACAGTGAAGAGAAGGAATCAGAAGGATTAAGGTGCTAATCCTAATTAAAGGCCCAAACAGAAGGGTTAGCCAGTCAAAGCAAAATATTAAAGAAAACAGGCAGATAGAGGAAATTCAAAAATGAAAGGATCAAGGCAAATGGATCAAAGGAATAAATTAAAAGATTAAAAGAATAGTCAGAGCATAAAGACAGAGTTTAAGGCCTAATAACAGATATTAAAGATAAAACAAAGGGAAAATAAACCCAAATCAAATTTGAATGACTCAGCCTATGGTAGTTACTCTTCTCAAAAGATATTTTTTCCACCTAGTGCTTTATTTCCTTCAATAAAGCATCAGGTAGTTATTGAGCCTAGTCAGAGATATTTTATATCTTCCAAACAGTTATTGTAAAAGTTATGAATAGGCCTTAAAGTCAAACCTTTCACCTATATTCCATTAGGAGTTAAGATAGAAGTTATTATTTAGAGAAATATCTGCAGATATTCCTGCCTTGAGCCTTGCATGGTCTTCAAAATAGTGAATTCATTAACTCTGTAATAAATGACACCAAAACCCTAACTTAGCTTCACCTCTTCATTTGCAGATAAATATTGCATCTGAAATCATTATCTTGTTGGCATTTGATGACTCTTTGAAGTAATACATATTCTCTTGGAAGTTTAAAACAAATTGATGTCTTGGAACTTGTGGATGCCCTGATTTGTTTGTTGATAGAGGAAGCTAGATTGCAGGATTCCTGAGCTTGGTTGTTTGCAATATTCCAGATCTGGAATAGCACAGAAAGCCTGCTGGAATAACGAACTCCTGGGAGATTGATGTACATAAATGAGTTTAAAACCCTTGGATCCCTTATATCAGCATATCTGGAGTCTAGATCCGCAAGGGGAGCAAAAACAAATCAAACTAGGTGTGGTAAGCAGATCTCCCACAACCTAGTCTAGCTGAAAAACACCCTACAAGAGGGGTTGCAGCTATGCACAACAAACTGCTTCAGAAATAGTGCATTCTTGGAAAGTATGAGCAAGAGGGCATAAAATATGGTTAACTTATGAATGTACAACAGAAAATTAGAATTATAATGAAGCTCTTTCAATATACAGTAGAATACATGAGGCAATAGAGCAAGAAATCCTCAAAAAAGAAGGCTGCAACACACATATAAATGCAGAAATGGCTCAACAGCATTATTTTAAGGAGCTGCAGTAGCTGAATATTACAATTCAGATCTAGGACAGATCTGTGGACAAAACGTTAGATCTATTTCAGATATGGAAACTAGATAGTCTTATGTACAAGATCCCTTGGGGTTTTGACCAAATCATGCATAAACAAGAGTAGATCTGAGTTTCAAGTTGCAGATATGTAAAATGCTGCAGTAATTTCTGAATATAACATTACATTACAATAGATCATATCTAAATAGAACATGGATCGGAAAGCTAATCCATGGATCACCAAAGTGGAAGGCAAAGCCCAGCACCAGAGATCTCTCATCAAAACTGTGATCAAAACACCATGAAGAATATCATATCAAAATAACGCAGTTCCTCAATGGAAACAATGTTGTAGATCAAATGACATAGATGGCCCACTACCAAGTTACATATCTGAAGTACAAACAGGAGAGGCACTCTTCCAGGAGGTTAAAAGACACACTCCATGAGAAGAGGCTCCTAGAACAAGCTAGATCTCTGCAGATCTAGAATCCCACTTGCTGCAACTTGCAAAAGTAGACAAACCCTCATTGGATCTATGCTGTAATTGGAAGTAGAGCTTGGCCTCAAGCCTGATAGTGGATCAAATTAGCAAATAATCCTCCAAGAATCCTCAAAGGAAGAGGTGAAATCCCTGCATAGGAACTCCAAATGCTAAGTATCACAATCCTCCACTAAACAACAGAGAATAGTATTTGTCTAAACAAACAAGATACTCAGAAATATAATCAATCAACAACCTTCTCTTGCTGCCTTCCCTTTCCTTTTATAAGATGAGAGCCTTTTCAAACCCTAAACCACCTTGATGAGTTAGCTCTTTTCACATGAGGGGCCTCCTTCTAGAACTGCGTTGTCCCTTCATGAGATATATTGAACCTAGACAGCGATGTAGATTTGGTCAAGGTTGATCCAATCCCACAACTCAAACCCCTTTCACACCTGCAAGTGATTTATTTACATGGCCTTGATTTATCTGTGTTCACATGGGCATTGATTTATTCAGTCTTTTTAAAAGTTTTACATATCCTCCTTTATTCATTTATTCATGCTACAAAAAGTAAAACAAAAATTAATATTCCTCTTAGCTCAGGATAAGTAGGAATATTACAGTCCTCCCCTCCAAAATGTTTCTTGTCCTCAAGCAACTGATAGGGTAAGAGCTGTAGTCCTTCTCCTCCTCCATTGATGGAATCATCAAGGATCAAGTCCTCATTATAAGCCAAGTGCTCAACAAGCCAATACATCATGAATTGTTCCTCCAAGGTCAACATAATATGTGCATAGTCCATCCCTTCAGGAGTGAAAAACTCAACAGAAATAAACATGGTTGAAGCAATTCTACATCTAAAACATGTATCATGAAGTACAAGTAGAAGTTCCAAACCATGTGGTACATATACACTACCCATCCTTTGTCCATACAACTCCATAAATAATACAACTGTATCATCCAAGTATGGAAGCAATACTACATATATGCAAACTGAAATCTGCACTTGAGGAGGTGGGTTAAAATCCCACATGTGATGCCAGCGCAGTGCATCTCTTTTCTTCATTAGATCCAGGTGTGGCATGTGGCATTACCACCACACTTTTTTTGCATGAGTCACCTTAACATGGCTGAAGGTGTTACATAATTTTGGTGCCTTTTGGAAGTATCCATCATGAAAGAGAATCTCCCTTTGCACAACAAGGGAGTGGCCAAGTTCAGAATTTCTATTGGCCCCCAACAAGCTATGAGATTGACATGATCTTTCAACCCCTTTAGGAGTCTTATCCTGCAAAAACATGGGAAAGGAATGTAATAAATCAGAAAATACAACTTTTTTGGCATGATCAAATCCTTTACCATCATAGTTTTTCACACACATGGAATTGTGCATGAGCATTCCCCTCCTCTCAAGCAAGGGAAGAGTTGGCTGAGATGACTCTTGCAAAGAGTCCATTGACTGCCCCAATCCTTCGTAGCTATTGCACTCTTGAAAGTGTTGATGTAAGTCCTCTCTCATGCCTTCCTAATCAAAACTCTTCATGATCAGGGTATAGATATTCATTGAATACATATAGCTGAGGAAGAATTCTTCATATGCTCCTTGTAGGATCTTCTGCTTGAGCTTGGAAGCTCTAGCCAAGTAGACCTTACCATGATAATATATGACTCCCCATTGGACTAAGTATCCCTCTTCTTGCCGCATTCCATCTAGTATCATACCTGTGTGGAGATCTTTGGAATACTCTACAAGCAGTTGAGATTTCCAATAAAGATCCACACTGCTCAACAATGACAGTGTTGTTGATACATCCATGGAATTTCTTGTCATGTTGCTGATTGCCTTTTTGACATTACACATGCCAAAATTGTTTGTTGGAAGGCTGATCCTCCCATTCTCCTCCTCCCACAATGCAGATTCAGAAAAGTGAGAGGGCGATAGTGATGCAAGAAGAAGATCCTCCTCATTCTTGGGTTGTCCCAAGCCTCCCAACGCTGTAACTTGGTCTCTCATTGCTTAAACCCTTCCTGGATCTAGATTTTGAGCAACACTTTGTGGAACCTTCCCCATAAGATCTGAATTTGATGGCATTCCAAGTGGCTTGTGTCTGCTCAACTTAGTGTTCCTAAATTGATCTCATAAATTGTCAACCAGGGCTAGTAAACTGTTGAAGTGAAGTGCACTATATGTGCCTAGGTATCTGTTTCTCACTACGTTGTGTTTAGTGTTTTTCCAATGTTTTTGGTTTTGTGTTTTTGTTCTAAGAGGAAAATAACTAAGTGTTGTTAAAGAGAAGTTGTTGGTCACACTAAAACAGAGAAAAACCTATTCTAAACTATGTATGGCACTTGAGAACAGAAAATGCAATTCTTTAACAAGAAAAATAACTCATAACATGAACTCAATAACTCATAACATGAACTCAGTCCAATTCATTCATTAGAAATATGTTGGAATAACTTGAGAAAAGGATAAGTTTAATGCAATGAGGTTCTTCTAAGTAAACAACAATCTACAATGTCACAGAGGAAATCTCATCCATGGCTATAAATTTGTTGGAACACATTTGGAAAAAGATAGTCTGCAACCTAGTGAAGAATTCTACTCTAAATTAACCTATGACACCGAAATTAATCCATTCTAAAACTCAAAATATCACTGTTAAAACTCATTCAAGAATTATAAATATTTTGGAATAGCTTTGGAAAAGAGGCAGTTTGTGAAATTATGAGAAGTTGCAGAACAATCAAGACTTCAAAATGACATTACCAATTTTTGTTCCTATGATGATGATGTATTAGTAGAAATTAAGAACAGGAGTGGTTTGTAAATAATGAAGGTCGTGAAGTCTAATTCAACTAGCTAACCAAACTTGAAATATAGTGACCATAACTGAACTAGAATGTAATCAGACTAACTTGAAACACAGTGAACAGAAACTGAACTAGGGCACCATTAACCTCCGAAGTTTTGCAACTAAACTAAAATGCAACTAATCACTGAAATATTACAGCTCTGTCTCATTTTGTGTTAGTGATATTTTGGAACAATTCATAGAACAAGACTGGCTATAACATGTGATGTAAATGAGCATAAAAACATAAAGTTAAAAAGAAACGAAACTAAGCTCTAAAACACCACAGCTGTGTCTCATTCAGTGTAAGTGATATTTTGGAACAATTCGTAAGAACAAGACTAGCTGTAACAATTGATGTAATTGAGCACAAAAACATAAAGTTCAGAAAAAATGCAAATAATTCCTCAAATACTACCATTATATCTCATTCAATGTTAGTGATATTTTGGAACAATTCGTAAGAATAAGACTGGCTATAGCATCCAATGCAAATGAGTATAAAACACAAAGTTCAGAAAATTGCTTAAGCTAGGAATGCAACAAGGCTAAAGTTACTTATCTAAACAATGTGCACAGAGCTTCTCGGGCAGTAGGGGCCCTCTACCACTGGATTAGCATACAAATCTCCTCAATATTTCCTCAGATATTGCAATAAAGTGGTACTTCCTTCATTAAAGGAAAAGTATTTCAAAAACAGAGTATTACGGTCTTTTGAGATCTAGCAACAAAACATCAATCTAGCTAGATGTCTCTCGGTCTTCCAAGTCATTCTTATAAAAGAAATACATAACTACCCTTGAGAAGGAACAGGAGCAAGTGTATTTTTCAATAAAAATCAAATTATAACTCTTATGGAAGCCTCGTACTTCTTTGGAGACATCTCTAGAGTCCCTGTCCTAGTAGGAATCTGCTTCTTGGATTTGATCTCTTCCACGTGCATAACCACCTGTAGCTTCTTGCTCATACTTCGTAGAGAGAAATAAATGATGTGGGAGTGTTTTTGAATTCAACCATATGCGTTTTTTCTTTGAAGTTACACCTGTAACCTGTGAGAACATTAAGATAGCTGCGGAATAGGCGACTGGCTATAGAATGGCTGCATTTTGTAGCTGAGTCTAGTCAAAAATTACTACAACAAAAAAACCATGAAAATATAGAAATTCAGTCATTGTATACATTCCTAAAGTGAATTTAATCATTCCTATTGACCATTTAAGCCTGTAATTGATAAGGGACAAAGGAAATGAAGTGAAATTTTGTGGAGGGAAAGGACATCTTTGGGGCTCAACATACCCCCACTGCAAAGTTTTTGCATGTCCTCATGCAATCAACTCATATATTCTGAGACTTCTGCTAGGACATCTAGGCTCCTTCTTCTGCTTTTCCTGATAGTCAATGGCCTCCTAGGCTTCTTTATGACCAACTTGAATCTCAAATTTATAAGTGCCCTGCTCAACTTTTTGTTTTTCTTCTTCAATTTCTCACTAGCCTTGTACAATTTTTCCATTTGTAGAGAGAGAGTTGTATTCATATCACTTTTCAGCTTAACCTGCTCCCTTAAAATGTCATTCTCATTCTTGATATGCCTATTGAGTACTTCTAACTCATATTTATCTCTTCTTAGCATATAAATTGCAGATTTTGGTGGGCTAGGAGTTCTGTCTCTACTTTCTGAGGCTCTCTTCTCTAATGTCTCAACATAATTATAAATTTTTTGTTGTGCTGGGTCTATCTCCGGAGCTCCTTCATCAAGGTCCTCCTCGTACTGGTACTCAGGTGATCTAGCAGTTGGTGTCTCTTCATCCTCAATGTTTATAATTCCCGTTTGTCTAACCCCTGTTTTCTTCAATATACCTCTAAGCCTGTGGCTTCGTCTTGGTTGAGATGGTCCTTCACCTCTCTCCTTGGCATACTTTCTTATCATCTTCTCCTTTTTAAGATGTTTCTTAATTTTAGTCAATTTCTCAGAAATTATCTCCTCACTGTCCTCTTGTATGGACTTACCAGTTTTAGTTTCAACAGCTTTGGAAATTTTCCCTCTCCTGCTTCTTCTTGTAAGTTTGCCTTCAGATGGAGATTCCTTGGGTTCTTCAAAGTGATTCCTCACTAGAAACTCATCCCAATTGTCTCCCACCTTTCTCAAATGATGTTCAATCAAGATTTTAACTAGGTCGTGGTGGTACAAAGTGGTTTCCAGGAATTGAACCCTCTTTTGAACATTAGAGGCCATTCTCTTTAGACTATGAAGTAGGAAAAAAGGTAAATTGATTTCTTCATCTAAGAAATGCATCATTAACCGAATATGATAAACATAGAGGGTACCAAACCTTCCCTCACAAGTTATAATTTTTTGCAAAATGAGCAACATATTCTGCCATTTATTCTTCAGTGCTGAGCTAGGAATACCCTTCTTAAAAATGGAAACATCCATACCTGGTGTTTTAAGCATTTGCCTCCATGCCTCATTATGAAATTCCCTATTTTTGAACCATCGTTCTCCTTGCCTGGGTAATTCCACTGCTTCTGCAATGAAAGCTTCTGTAATAGTGAATTTAACATCTCCTATTTCGACTTCTGCTCCATTGAAGGACCGTGCAAATGTTTTAGTTACCTCTTTATGAAAACCATTGAATTTTTCCAAAAATTGTAACCACCCAGCTTGCTGTAGCATTTCTCTAATTTGTGGGTAACCCACCAAATATTTGGTTTTGACTGGTTCAGACCTTACTATGATACCCATGGCTTCTCTTCTCAACCTTCAATTTACTGCTCTTCTATCCACGGTGAGAATGGCTATTAAAGAGTTGTTTTTACCCCAAAGGTGTTTTCTCTGTTTATGTAGTAGGAATTAGCTACGGAAGGATGATATGAAGAGGTTATAGAATGAGTGAAATGTAGTGAGGGTGATTTACACGAATTAATGAGTTTGAGAGCCATCATGGGAGAAAATACCGTGGAAATATTTCGTGAGAAATTCAAAATCATCACTGAATACTTCGGCCTAGTGACGTGACTGATTAGGTCACTTCAGTACTTAACCGTTAAGTTTTAAATGATGATTTGATATGGCGGAGTGGAGGGGATTTTTTCCAAAGTTTTTATGATAGGTTTTAATAGGCATGATCAACACGAATAATTAAAACAACTTTTTGAATCATACATGACTTAACTATACTATAACTTTCATGTTCTGTCATCATAATAATTTTACAACTTTACCTTTGCCTTTCCTTTAATTTTTGTGGTTTTGATATGCTTTGTCCTCCTTTGAAAATCATTGATTCTTCAGTCTTCATAATTCCTTTGATTTTTCTTGTTGACATAGGTGTGCAGGATCAATTTGCTGCTAAACAAGTGTTGCTGGATAATTTCCTTCAGGATATCTGGCTGCAGAATGTCTAGCTGGCTGCAGAATGTCTGACTGGCTGCAGAATGTACCTATAGGAACTTTGAAACATGGAATGGAATGTTGTATGAAATGGATCATGAAATATGGTGGAATGGCTCAAGAGTGAAGTGAAATGTAATGGAATGAAATGAATCACAATTGTGAAGTGGAATGAACCATAAAAAGTGGTCTGCAACTCGTGATTTGTAATACTCAATCTGCAGAAAGAGATCAAATTTAGAAATCTGAGATGGAAATGAAATGGAACATGAAATGGAGTGAATGAAATATGGATGAATGGAGTGAATTAAATATGAATGAATGGATACATGATGGAGTGATACTTATGATTTTATGATAGCTAATTGCAGAAAAAGAACAAATTTGAAAAGCTAAAGTGTCAGAAGGATTCTGATTTTCACTTTATCTTTTCTGTATAAACATGCTAATCAGTGATTAGTTTTCATGTTTATACTTTTTTTTTTCATGCATTTGAATTCAGAAAATTCAATTAAGTTGATGAAGAAGAAGAATTCTTCTTCATTAACTTCACATCACTGTTTTCCTGAAATCTCTTGACAAATTCTTCTCTTGAAAGTGGCTTATGATACAGCTTCAATCTATGACCATTTACAAGAAAAGTGACCTCTTCTTCATCTATTGTCCTGATTTTTATTGCTCCATTGTCAAAAATTTTCACAATTTCATATGGTCCAAGCCAATGTGTTTGGAATTTACCTTGAAAATCTTTGAATTTTGAATCAAACAAGAGAGCCTAGTCACCTTCTTTGAATTTCTTTTCCTTGATATACTTATCATGCCATCTAGTCCTTTGCTGCTGGACTATACTTGTTTTCTGAACTGCATCTTGTCTAATCTCATCCAATTCATTAATCTGCTCCAATCTGTGCTTTTGTGCCTCTGTTAGATCAAGTCCTAGCTGAACTGCCATTTTAAAAGTTTGAATCTAAAACTCTATGGGAAACAAAACTTGTTTTCCATAAACAAGTTCATAGGGAGTATGACCTGTTGTGCTTCTCCATGTAGTTCTATAGGCCCACAAAGCTTCAGGAAGCCTGTCTGCCCAATCTCTTCTATGTAAATGAACAGTCTTTGTTAGGATCCCTTCAATGACTTTATTGGTAGATTCCACTTGACCATTTGCTTATGGATGATAGGGAGTAGATTTTCTGTGTCTGATTTTGTACCTCTCCATCATTTGTTCCACTAGCCTTAATGTGAATTGAGCTCCTTGATCTGTAACAATTTCCCTTGGGACACCAAAATGAGTAAAAATATCCTCAAAAAGAAAATTAACTACAGATGCTTCAGTAGCAGAAAGTAATGGCTTGGCTTCTACCCATTTGGTAACATAATCAGTGCAAACTAATATATATTTCTTTTGTCTTGATGGAGGACTAATAGGTCCTACAAAATCCAAAGCCCATTTTTCAAAAGGTTCAATATGTACCTGAGGTTGTAATGGCATCTCACCCGAAGGAGAAGGTTTCCCTACCCTTTGGCAACTGTCACACCTTTTGACATACTCTTTAGCATCTTTAAACAAGGATGGCCAATAATATCCTAAATTAAGGATCTTATAGGCTGTCCTCTTATTAGCAAAGTGTCCGCCACAAGGTTCATCATGACATGCTTTGAGAATCTCAGGCATCTCATCTTCCCGAACACATCTCCTAATGATAAAATCTGGACCTGTCCTGTACAACTCATTAGCAACCCATGAATATTTTGCACTGTCATAAATGATTTTTCTTTTCTCTCTTGCATTCATTATTGAAGGAAATTTCCTTGAAACTAAATAATTAGCAATGTCAGAAAACCAAGGAGTCTGAGTAGAAATTGCAAAAAGATATTCATCAGGAAATTGATCTTCAACTGGAGTGTCATCTTTGATGTTTTGGAGTCTAGATAGGAAATCAGCTACTGTATTTTGTTTTCCAGGCCTATCTAGAATGGTAATGTTGAATTCTTGTAAAAACAATAACCATCTTATGACTCTGCCATTAGTAATTGATTTGTTCATTAAGTATCTAATTGCAGAATGATCAGTGTGAACAAAAGTTTCATAGCCTGTTATATAGTGTCTGAATTTGTTTATGGCATGAACAACAGCTAAAAACTCTTTTTCAGTTACAATATAATTTAACTTTGAAGGATTCAAATTTTTACTTGTATAGTAGATGGCATAAGGAATCAGGCCTTTTTGTCCCAATACTGCTCCTAAAGCTGTATCTGAGGCATCTGTTGAAATATGAAAAGGTAACTTCCAGTTAGGTCCCCTTAAAATAGGTGCTTCAGAGATTTTTGTTTTCAGGGTTTCAAAGGCTAACTGGAAATCATGATTCCAATTGAATTCACAGTCCTTGGTAAGTAATTTCAAAAGTGGAGATGCTATCTTGGTGAAGTTTTCTATAAACCTTCGATAGTATCCTGTAAATCCGAGAAAAATCCTAACATATTTTTGACAACTTGGAATAGATAAGTTAGAGATGACTTCAACTTTTGACTCATCAAATCTAATCCCATCCCCTGAAATGTGATGTCCCAAAACAATTCCTTCAGTAAACATCATAAAACACTTCTCTTGACTTAGTGAAAGATTTGCTTATTTACATCTCTTTAAAACTTTTTCCAAGTTTTCTAAAGCTTCTTCAAATGTGTTTCCATAAACTGTGAAATCATCCATATATACCTCTACACAATCATGTATTAGATCTAAAAAAATTCCTAGTACTGCCATTTGAAATGTTGCAGGTGCATTGCATAGTCCAAATGGCAATACTCGGTAAGCATAGGTACCCCAAGGACAGGTAAATGTGGTTTTGTCTTGATCTTCAAGTGCTACTTGGATTTGGTTATAACCACTAAACCCATCTAAAAATGAGAAGTACTTTTTTCCAGCTAATGTATCTAACACCTAATCTATAAAAGGTAGGGGAAAATGATCTTTAAGAGTATCTTTGTTTAATTCTCGGTAGTCAATACATACCCTCCATTTACCATTTTTCTTTGGCATAATTACCAAAGGAGAAACCCACTGAATATCTGAAATGGGATAGATAAAGTTGACATTTAACAATTTCTGCAATTCTTCCTTAACAATCTCCCTAAGATTTGGATTCATCCGTCTCTGAGGTTGTCTAATTAGTTTACAATTTTCCTCTATGTAGATGTGATGAGTGCAAGTCTTGGGGCTTATCCCTTTCATATCAGTGTACTCCCATGCATATGCAGAAGAATGTCTCTGTAATATCTTGACTAGCTCTTCTTGTTGAGTTTTCTCTAGGTTCTTGTTTATATTTAAAGTTTTGCCTGGAAATATCTCAATTATAGAGCTGCCAAATTTATCCATGGAATAAAGAGACATCTGTCTTGATGATAAAAACTCAATGTTGGATTCTTCTTGAAATTGTTCATGTTTGTATTCCGAAGAGGATTCAAAGTTTTCTAAGGTATTCAAAATCTGGCTATCTTCACTAATTTCTAAAATTGTGAAGAGAGGTTGTAAGTCTTCTTCATCCTCTATCCATTGAGTATCATCTAATTCTGTAATTGTTTTTGCTGGAGGATACAAGGTAAATTTCTTGGTTGAAATACCATCAGAGATGTACATATCACCAGATCTACAACTAATGAAAGCATCAGTTGTAGCTAACCAAAGTCTTCCTAATATAATAGGATGCCCTCCTAGATTATTCTTAGGAGTTACGATCATAAAATCCACAGGATACTCCCAAGAATCTAGGGACACTGGAATTTCTTCTACTACCCCATCAGGTTTGATCACAGACCTGTCTGCTAATTGTAATAATGTGGGTGTAAAAAGAAGATTAGGAAGCTTCATTTTATCCATGATTTGTCTACTCATGATATTGATTGCTGCTCCTAAATCAATAAGTGTGTTTTGGATCTCAGTTCCATTGATGTGTATTTTGACAACTGGATTTCTTGGGTCTAGATACTTTGGAATAGTAATCTTACCCATCATGATATCTGATATTTTTCCTGCCAGTTGAATTTTCTTTGTCTCTCTTATTCTTTTTCATGTTTTCTTCATGCTCAACTCCTTTATTGTCTTTGCTAAGATTGGAATTTCCTTGATAGCTTGCAATAATGGGATATTAATACAAACATTTCTCAGCTCATCTAGGAAATCATAATTAGGCACCATAATTTTTTTTTCTACACCTCTATCAATTTGTAATATTTCTGGAAAGGGAGGTGTAGAAGTGGATGTTGATGGCTGTTCTAATATAGGAGTTGAAATGATTGGTTCTTTTTGTTTTGATTTTTCAATTTTTGGGTCTTGGAAAGGTGTGTTCTCTTCAAGAATTTTATTCACCAGTAGAGAATCTTCCTCAGAGTTGTTTTGCTCTTGTATGATTACAGAAGGTTTCTTCTTTTCAAGTATTCTTCCAGACCTAAGTTGAACATCACTAAGGTCTAAAGGAGTAATCAAATAAGTTGGAAACTGTTGGCCTTCTATCATGTATGTATTCTGAGGATTTTTATTGTTGAGGTTTGGTATAGGTTGGGCAGGAAACTGATTTGTTTTCTGAGGAAATGGTAATGGAAGTGGTGGATTTTGAGGATTTTGTTGAAAATTCTGTTGAGGAGGGAAATGTGGATATGGTGGATCTTGATAGTACTGAGAGTATCTTCCATAGGGATTTTTTACTCCTTGCGCCCAAGTTTGAGATTGATTTTGGAATTGGGGCCAAGGTTGCTGCCAAGAATTCCAATTTGGTGGGGGTTGTTTATACATCTGATCATGGAATCCTTGTGTTTGAGGTCCTTGCCACGGCCTTCTAGAGACAAAATTGAGAGATTCTGTGGAATTTGTAGAGGTTTCTTCTTGAAAGACAGCTTTAAGACCAGGAAGTGAAGGAAAACTCTTGGTCTCATGTTTTTCTGAACAAATTACACAGGTCTCTACTACTTTTGCATCCAAAGGGAACTCTCTCAAGGCATGCTTCTTTCTACATTTGGGACAAAATATTGCTAAGGCATCAGATTCAATTTTCTGCTTGTTTTGTAACTTAAGGGTGTCTATTTGTTCATTAAGACTCCCAAAAATATTAGATTTGAATTCATCAAGCATATGTCCTATTTCTGCCCTACTTACTGTCCCAGAAGCAGATTTACTTGCCCTTGCAAGAGCAGGGTCTCTTGGTCCTTTTACAGTTTTAGATTTCCCTCTTGAAAGGTTGATACATAATTCAACTATTTCAGGTAATGTGAGCTGAGATATATCCCATTTTCCCATCATGTTAAGGATATCTAACCATTCATCCCTAATTGTCTTCAATAAGAGAGCTTTCAAAGTGTCTTGATCTAAGTTTTCCATTTTTTCCCTCTTGATGTTATAGTTAAACCTCTCCAACAAATCTTCCAATTTTTCATCCTCTTTTTGTAACATTTTAAACACTTCCTCCTTATGGTTGACTGGCATACAGTAGTCCAAATACCTCTCTAGAAATGCTTGTTTCATGTCTTCCCATGTCCTAATAGAACTGTTGATCAAACTCATAAAAAATTTTAATGCTGCTCCTTTCAATGTTGAAGGGAATAGTTTAAGTTTTTGAGCATCTTGTAAGTAGTCATAGGTTCTACATAGGACTTCAAATTCAAATAGGAAGGTTTCAGAGTCTTTAGTTTTGAGTCCATAAAAGTTTTGAAGGAAAGAGGGTGAAATGTTTTTCATAGTTGCATTGGTTTCTTCATCTACTATAGGAAACCCAAAAGAGATTCCCATTTCTCTTCTACCTCTTCCTCTGCCTCCTTCTCCTTCTGCACCTCTACCTCCTTCTCCTCTACCTCTACCTCTAACCCCTCCAAATAGTGTGTGTTCTCCATTAAAAACTCATCCTCCCCCTTCTTCTACCATAGTTGATTGTTCTGTGGAAGTTGAAAATTTTATGTCCCCAACAGGGGTCTCAGGATCTTCTTCTAAGACAGGTTCAGTGGATAAAGTGGAAGGTCTTTATAATGGAATATCTGATCTTAATTTCTCTGTAAGTCTAGGATCAGTAAAGGATGGAATGTGGGTATGAGTTGGAGGTGTGCTGGCTCTTGGTCTTGGTGAAACAAGTGGTATTCTAGGAATCAATATTTTGCTTCTTATGAATATACCCCTTGAGTCTCTTTCTCTACGCATGTCATTGTTTTTGGGAGGTAAGAAACAAGGCTACGTAGTTACACTTCCCCAGCAACGGCGCCAAAATTTCTGCTCAACTTAGAGTTCCTAAATTGATGTCATAAATTGTCAACCAGGGCTAGTAAACTGTTGAAGTGAAGTCCACTATATGTGCCTAGGTATCTGTTTCTCACTACGTTGTGTTTAGTGTTTTTCCAATGTTTTTGGTTTTGTGTTTTTGTTCTAAGAGGAAAAGAACTAAGTGTTGGTAAAGAGTAGTTGTTGGTCACACTAAAACATGGCAAAACCTATTCTAAACTATGTATGGCACTTGAGAACAGAAAATGAAATTCTTTAACAAGAAAAATAACTCATAACATGAACTCAGTCCAATTCATTCATTAGAAATATGTTGGAATAAATTGAGAAAATGATAAGTTTAATGCAATGAGGTTCTTCTAAGTAAACAACAATCTACAATGTCACAGAGGAAATCTCATCCATGGCTATAAATTTGTTGGAACACATTTGGAAAAATATAGTTTGCAACCTATTGAATAATTCTACTCTACATTAACCTACGACACCGAAATTAATCCATTCTACAACTCAAAATATCACTGTTAAACCTCATTCAAGAATTAGAAATCTTTTGGAATAGCTTTGGAAAAGAGGAAGTTTGTGAAATTATGAGAAGTTGCAGAACAATCAAGAATTCAAAATGACATTACCAATTCTTGTTCCTATGATGATGATGTATTAGTAGAAATTAAGAACAGGAGTGGTTTGTAAATAATGGAGGCCGTGAAGTCTAATTCAACTAGCTAATCAAACTTGAAATATAGTGACCATAAATGAACTAGAATGCAATCAGAATAACTTGAAACACAGTGAACATAAACTGAACTAGGGTGCCATTAACCTCCGGAGTTTTGCAACTAAACTAAAATGCAACTAATCACTGAAATATTACAGCTCTGTCTCATTCTGTGTTAGTGGTATTTTGGAAAAAATCATAGAACAAGACTGGTTGTAACATGTGATGTAAATGAGCATAAAAACATAAAGTTCAAAAGAAACACAACTAAGCTCTAAAACACCATAGTTGTGTCTCATTCAGTGTAAGTGATATTTTGGAACAATTCGTAAGAACAAGACTAGCTGTAAAAATTGATGTAATTGAGCACAAAAACATAAAGTTCAGAAAAAATGCAACTAATTCCTCAAATACTACAGTTATATCTCATTCAATGTTAGTGATATTTTGGAACAATTCTTAAGAATAAGACTGGCTGTAGCATCCAATGCAAATGAGTATAAAACACAAAGTTCAGAAAATTGCTTAAGCTAGGAATGCAACAAGGCTAAAGTTACTTATCTAAACAATGTGCACAGAGCTTCTCGGGCAGTAGGGGCCCTCTACCACCGGATTAACATACAAATCTCCTCAAGATTGCCTCAGATCTTGCAATAAAGCGGTACTTCTTTCATTAAAGTAAAATTATTTCAAAAACAGAGTATTACGGTCTTTTCAGATCTAGCAACAAAACATCAATCTAGCTAGCTATCTCTCGGTCTTCCAAGTCATTCTTATAAAAGAAATACATAACTACCCTTGAGAAGGAACAGGAACAAGTGCCTTTTTCAATAAAAATAAAATTAGAACTCTTATGGAAGCCTCGTACTTTGTTGGAGACATCTCTAGAGTCCCTGTCCTGGTAGGAATCTGCTTCTTGGATTTGATCTCTTCCACGTGCATAACCACCTATAGCTTCTTGCTCAGACTTCGTAGAGAGCAATAAATGATGTAGGAGTGTTGTGGAATTCAACCATATGTGTTTTTCCTTGAAGTGACACCTGTAACCTGTGAGAACATGAAGATAGCTGTGGAATAGGCGACTGGCTACAGAATGGCTGCATTCTGTAGCTGAGTCTAGTAAAAATTTACTACAACAACAAAACCATGAAAATATAGCAAGTCAGTCATTGTATACATTCCTAAAGTGACTTTAATCAATCCTATTGACCATTTAAGCCTGTAATTGATAAGGGACAAAGGAAATGAAGTGAAATTTGGTGAAGGGAAAGGACATCTTTGGGGCTCAACAGCTTGCCATGAGATAATAATGTCCCTTACAGCATCCTCATGAACATGAGAGAAGGAACTGTGAGATCCCTGCTTCCACTGCGCAAATCCATCTCTGTTGTTTATGTGGAAGTACTAGGTGAAGGATAAGTATGCATGCCTTGAATCATTTGTGGTTTCCCACTCTTCAAGTCCACCCACTCCATTTGCAAAGCTTTCCAATCAGTGGCAACCTTCCCCAAGGTAATAAACCATTGGACACCCAAGATGATGTTGGTGTCTCGTATATAAATTACAAAGAAGTGATCCACTAAGGTGTAGGATACCATAGTGATAGAGAGTTCATGCATTGCATGGTCATATCTCCTGGGACCAAAACAAAAAATCCCTCAAAAGCCTCAGTAGGGATTGCTCTCCTTTACACAAGATGAGCATAAATAAATTTGTGGGTTGCCCCACTGTCAATCGGGACAGATACTCTTTGATCCATGACTGAACCTTGTACTCTTAGGGTCAAGTACTTGGGCATTCCTCCACAGATGCAAGAGTCCCACTTATTGGAGCAAAGGCTCCCTTCCCATCTCTGGATGGTGTTTGCAGATCTTCCCCATCATCATCAGCGTTATGACCCCTCCTAGGTTCATCATCTTCATCTTCATCCTCAAGATCTAAGACTTCTATGTAGTGTGCTTTTCCTGCAACACATCTATGTCTCGATGCCCATGACTCTTGGCAAGTGAAGCATAGTTTATTTTTCCTCAATTCCCTCCTGAGATCAATATCAAGAGGCTTCTTCAAAGAGCTCTCCTTGGGGGGAGCATCTTTTCCATCCTTCCCCTTAAAAAAGTGAGGGGCCTTGCTTTGGAAAGTTGCCTTTGCTTTTGGCAAGGCATCTTGGAGGTCTCTAGCCCTCTCAATGGCATCATGCAAAGTGATGGGCTTGGTAGATTTAAAAAACCCATGCAAATGTTACCATCGATGAACATGTAGACTCTCCTTGCTACAGATATATCAGGGACCATGATTGACAATCTCAGAAACTTAGAGATATAAGTCTCTGCATCCCCTGATTGCTTCAGCTTTGCAAGGCTTATGAAGGGTGCTTCAAGATCTGTCCTGTCAAATCTCTCCATCAGTCTTCTAGTAAAATCTGAATAGGTAGTCACATTAATATGTCCCAATGTAGACAACCCATGGAACCACCAATTGTGTGCTTCACCTTCAAAGTGCAACGCTGCAATATTGATGGCTTCAGTCTCAGGGACTTTGTTCAACTGGAAGTAAATATCCAACTTTTCTACCCATGCCTTGGTAGAACTAGAGGATGATCCATCAAAATTGGGCAAAAAGAATCAGCCCATAGAGTGGTGTCTATCCTAATGATGAAAGAACCCACCGTATCTATACTATTGCCTTGGTCTTCTTCTGTCCTTGAGGTGACAAAAGTCTTGGAAACTCAAGTTATCCTTGAATCTCTGACTCTGGGAATCATACTCCACAAAGTAATCTTCAAGGGAAGCTTGTTCTTGTGGTCCTTCATTCTCCACAACCAAGAAAGTAGGCATAGTGGAGTGTTGTGTAGCTTGTGGAGCTTGTGGCAGATCCACTGGTTGACTAGTCCCATGATGAGACATGTCAGAGCTTTCTCTCGGATGAAATCTCCCAGGAGATTCCCTCATTCTATCCACCCTCATCTCTTTGATCTCTCTGGAAATATCTTGCATGGCCACCAAAATATTTCTTGCAAAATCTTCTGCTTCTTTATCATTTACAGCTTCAGGGGCTTTACCCTTGTCTTGACCCTTGTCAGGATCATCAGTAGTGTAATAAAAATTCTTGTGACTTTTTTTCTGATACTTATTCTTGCTCTCAGTAAGAGGATCATCTTCTTCTGAATGCAACATGGCTGGTGCTCCAAGGCAAGCACAGGCTGTGCCGAGAAAGGAGCTTTGATACCACTGTAATATTCCAGATCTGGAATAGCACAGCAAGCCTACTGGAATAACGCACTCCTGGGAGATTGATGTACAGAAATGAGTTTACAACCCTTGGATCCCTTAGATCAAAAAATCTAGAGTCTAGATCCACAAGGGGAGCAAAAACAAATTAAACTAGGTGTGGTAAATAGATCTCCCACAACCTAGTCTAGCTGAAAAACACCCTACAAGAGGGGTTGTAGCTATGCACAAAAAACTGCTTCAGAAATAACGCAGTCTTGGATAATATGATTAGGAGGGAATAAAATATGGTTAAATTATGAATTTACAGTAGAAAAACAGAATTATAATAAAACTCTTTCAATATATAGTAGAATACATGAGGCAATAGAGCAAGAAATCCTCAGAAAAGAAGGCTGCAACACACATATAAATGCATAAATGGATCAACATCGTTATTTTAAGGAGCTGCAGTAGCTGAATATTACAACTTAGATCTAGGAAAGATCTGTGGACAAACCATCATATCTATTTCAGTTCTGGAAACTAGATATTCTTATGTACAAGATCCCCTTGGGGTTTTGACCAAATCATGCATAAACAAGAGTAGATCTGAGTTTCAAGTTGCAGATCTGTAAAATGATGCAGTAATTTCTGAATATAACATTACATTGCAATATATCAAATCTAAATAGAACATGGATCATCAAGCTAATCCATGGATCACCAAAGTGGAAGGCAAAGCCCAGCACCAGAGATCTCTCATCAAAACTGTGATCAAAACACCATGAAGAATCTCATATCAAAATAACGCAATTCCTCAATGGAAACAATGTTGTAGCTCAAATGAAATAGATGGCCCACTTCCAAGTTACAGATCTGAAGTAAAAATAGGAGAGGCACTCTTCCAGGAGGTTAAAAGACACACTCCATGAGAAGAGGCTCCCAAAACAAGCTAGATCTCTGCAGATCTAGAATCCCACTTGCTGCAGCTTGTAAAAGTAGAAAAACCCTCACTGGATCTGCGCTGCAATTGGAAGTAAAGCTTGGCCTCAAGCCTGATAGTGGATCAAATCAGCAAATACTCCTCCAAGAATCCTCAAAGGAAGAGGTGAAATCCCTGTATAGGAACTCCAAATGCTAAGCAGCACAATCCTCCACTAAACATTAGAGAATAGTATTTGTCTAAACAGACAATATACTCAGAAATATAATCAATCAACAACCTTCTCTTGCTGCCCTCCCTTTCATTTTATAAGATGAGAGCATTTGCAAACCATAAACCACATTGATGAGTTAGCTCTTTTCACATGAGGGGCCTCCTTCTAGAACTGTGTTGTCCCTTCATGAGATACATTGAACCTAGACAGCGCTGTAGATTTGGTCAAGGTTGACCCAGTCCCACAGCTCAAACCCCTTTCACACCTGCAAGTGATTTATTTACATGGCCTTGATTTATCTATGTTCACATGGGAATTGATTTATTCAGTTCTTTTAGGAGTTTTACATGTCCTCCTTTATTCATTTATTCATGCTACAGAAAGTAAAAAAAAATGAATATTCCTCTTGCTCAGGCTAAGTAGGAATATTACATTGTTGGTGAAGTGCTTCTAATATATTATTGTTATTTCATGTTTCATTATGTTTTCCATCTTTCTATGTTGTAGTAGAATACAATATTTAGACTAAGAAATGTTTCTAAAGGAACCTTAGTTCTGTTTGTTCTTCAATGCCTTAATGTTTTCCTCTGCTAGGACATTTTAGAGAATTCTTAATTTCTCTCTAGACCCCCTAAAGCTTGTTTATTTCATAGATAGTTGAATACAGTTGGTATCAAGTATGATTTATGGCTAGCCCTGCTTATTTTATTTCACTAAAACACTGTTTTTGAAATCTCTCTCTAAAGTACCATTCTTTAGGTCTGCCAAAGAGGTTTTGTTTTGATCATACCCTTTGTACTTGCTTAAATAATTTTTTTAGAGATCTTCTTAGCTATAATCAAGGATTTTTAGTCATTCCCTATTCTCTGATTATAGTTATATGTGTGTCTTAAGTGTTTTCTATCCTTGAAGGTGAAATCACTAGAAGTTAAATGAGTTTCTCGCCTTCTATATTTCATTGGAAAAGTTTGTCTTGAATAATTATCTTCTTTAGATGAATCAAAGAATTTATGGTTTTCCCTGTCTATTTATTGCCTCTTTATGCTTATGATATTTAATTCATTTTGTTGAAAAGTACATATGATAAAGGATTCTTAATTTCCCTTTTTCCTACTTTTTATTCTTACAATTGATGTCCATCTCATTACACCTAAAAAACCTTGAAGATCCACTGACCAAGTTAGATTTGCCCTGTGATGCTCCCCGAACCATTAATGAACCTATCATGACTTCTATTTCATTCCATTGCCTAATGACTCAGATATTTCCTCATTCTACCTAGCTTCTTGATCATCATACCCAACCAAAACAATCAAAAAAACCCCATACTTAATAACTAGCCTAAAATAAACCCCCTAAAAGCAAGCAAGTTCACATCCTTTGAAAAAAAATAGAGAGAGCCCTCTCTGAGTCCAAGAAGGATAGGTCCTAGGACTCCAAAGACTGGTCTGATGTTACCCTGTGCATTTTTTCGACCAATCTACTAAATCACAGGACACTAACACTATGGTATTTATACCTGGGATTAAGGTATGGCTCAAAGTAACTCATGTCAAGGTTAGCTTGCTTGAACCATTTCTCCCCTACACTAGTTATGCCTGTGGCATTAGCAATGGAATATGTAGATAATTCAAATGTGGCCCCTACAAGATTAACTTGTTTGTCATGCAAGTTAATGATAAATATTCTAGTTAGCTCAGGGTGGTTTTGCACCTGCTGCACCTTTTCACAAAATTCATAGCATCCTACATGTTTGAAACAAGAAACAGTAAGGGCAAATGACATGAGCTCTCTTGTATTAAGGGGTTCAAATCTATTTATCTTGCCTCCTTTATGATCATGCCTCCTTGGCATTTGGGCCTCCATACCACTGTCTTCACCCTTTGACATTGTAAACTCTGCTTTTATAAAACCCTGGAGTGTAAATGAAAATGAGATGAAAGGATGGTAATGAAAAGGTAGCCTTGCAAATGAGGGAATGAGTGAGTGAGGGTATTGGTGTATGAGAATGAGTGAGAGGTAAAATAACTCAATTAAAACCTTCTAGCTATGTAATTACCCTTTCTATCACTAACACTCTATCTAGGAAGATGAAATGAGGTTCAAATAATGATTTCAAGCTTTGAAATTTAGGGTTTATCTCAGGGTTTGATTTCATTCATTAAGAAAACACCAAAATTGCTTGAAGATATGTGTATACCAGGTACTTACCTCTTCCCAGTGCTTTAGAAGACTTTGGAGGAAATTTGAAAGGGTTTTGAAGTGGTTTTAATGGTTGGAGGGCTTAACAACCCTTCCTGGCCAAGGGCAGAGTGCCAAAGCTGAGGGCACAACGCCAGGCTGAGCGCGCAGCGCCAGTTGTTGAGGGCAGAGTGCCAAAAGGAAACTGCACTAAGTGTGTCAGGAAAGAGTGCAGCTCCTTCCCTAGCACGCAGTGCCACTTTCCAGGCACACGATGCCTTCATAATTTGTATGGGGAAAATTTTCCAAGCACGCAGCGCCGACCTCCAGGTGCGCAGTGCCACAAAACTTTTTCCTGAATTTGCTTGAAAATTCAAAATTTCTTCTCTCCTTAGTGCTCCTGATCTTTTGAAAGATAAAAATGATTCATTGAAGTATAAAATGACCTGTTATAGGCTTTTGAATTGAATTTAATCTTGAAAAACCTACTTTCTAAGGTTTAAAGTTCTTTACCTTTTCTCACTAATATTCTTTGACTTTTGCCTTGCAGGTTGATGATGCCACTGAATTGGATTTTCTTTTGATCATTGAGACTTTGTTAGGTCCCTATATTACTAGTATAGTCCCTTATTGTTGTTAGTGTAACCCCCTTATTGTTATTATTGTACCCTTGTAACCCCCATTTTGTTATTATTGTGCCCTTAAATAATTATTGTTAGGTCGGCTAGGATTACATTGTGGCCCACTAGGATTACATGATGGCCCCATGGACTCCTATATATAGAAAGGAGGTTTTGTAAATTGTATCATCCAAGAATTGTTCATTTATGTAATGTATTGGAGGTTTCCCCCTCGAAGTGGCTTATTTCTAAGGCGTTGATATCTCTTTTCTTCTATTTTTGGAGCTGGTTACTCAACATTTGATATCAGAGCTTTGGATTCTAGGGTTTCGCTGCTCCAAACAGGTCATTGTGGAATTTTCGCTATAATTTTTTTTCTACGAAGTTTCAGAAGCTGAAATGTTTACGGTGCGAAGCCGAAATCCTGAGGAAGATTTTCTAAAACTTTCAGAGCTTGGTTCGCAATATTTTCGGAGATATGATTTGTGGAAGTTAGGTCTTTTTCAGGCTCCTAAAAATGTCATCGTGGAATTTGTGCTATAAATTTTTTTCTACTAAGGTTCAGAATCTGAAATTTTTATGGTGCAAATATGAAATCCTAAGGAAACTCTTCAAAAAATTTCAAATCTTGGTTCACAATATTTTTGGAGATATGATCTGTGGAAGGTAGTGCTTTTTCAGGCTCCCGAATTTCATCTCAAAGAGGTGATCATGGGAAAATTTCAATAACTCTCTCTCTGAGCATCGGGTTGGATTGCCGTAAAATTTGGTCGCAATTAAACAGAATTTAGTTTGTTGGCTATCAATTTTAGAGGTGAAGGATGAAACAGTGACACGTGGCAAGCCGTACAAGTTCACTCTACTGAACCAGTCCATAATTAGGTCATTGTGGGAGATTGGACATAACTTTGTCTTGGAGAAACCAAATCAAGTCAGACATGTGGCATTCAAAAGAGAATTTAGAGGGCGAATTCAGTGCTGAATTTCAGATATTGAAGAGCCACAATCATAGAGATAATCCAATTTCAATATCGATCTCCTCAAAAGCAAGTAAAAGGTGTGTAATTTTTTTCTGAATTGCATAATTCTTGTCTGAAGAATCAAGTTGAATTGATTGCAAGGGCATATTGTAGAATAGATATCAGTATTGGATTATAAAATGGCCCCTAAAAAGAATTCAACACCCATTAAGCCTTTGGAAATCTCTACTATGACTCATGAAGACGAAGAATGGCAACATGACATATCAAAATTACAAGAGCAAGTGCAACAAATTTCGCTCTCGCAAAGAGAAAAAACAAATGACATGGAAGTTTTGAAGAAAGGTGTGGAAACTAAGATGGATGGTCTGAAGAAAGGCATGGAATCTAAGATAGATGTCATGGAATCTAAGATAGATGGCATGGAGGTTGGCATGGAATTTAAGATTGATGACATGGAAGCTAAGATCGATGAGAAAATGGAGAACATGAAAAATGTTCTAAAAGAAGACATGGAAGGTTTGACAAAGTTGATACAAGAAACGTTTCCTAATGGTGAAAAGATAGTAGAAGAACCTCATGATGAGAACAAAATAAATTTTAATCGTGATTTCATAAACTCTAATGTTGGCGGAAAGAACCACCATATTCCAAAAATGGATATGAGGAAGTTTGATGGAAAGGATCCTGTAACATGGATACTACAGATGGAGCAATATTTTGATCTCCATAACATGCAAAACACACAAAAGGTACGCATTGCAACTTTACATTTAGAACAAAATACATTTGTATGGTATCGATGGCTTTGCTCCGTAAAAAAATTGTCACTTGGTCAATTTTTACGGAGGAAATGATAGCACATTATGAGGATACAAAGAGCAACACCTTCTTTAGCCAATTGATAAATCTCAAACAAAGGGTTTAGTGGGGCAGCACATTGAGGACTTCCAAAAATTGAATATAAGGGTAACTGATATTCCAGAGGAACACAGGATTGATCTCTTCATAGGCACTTTAAAGGATAACATACAACATGAAGTTCGCGTTCTGGAACCTGATTCATTGGAGAAGGCATTCAGGTTGGCAAGAAAAGTTGAATGTAAAATTATGGCGACAAGGAAGCCTACCACTCAATTCTATAAAGAATGAAGTGTTTCTACACCTAGATTTCCACAACCTACAAGGTTGACACCACAACAATTGGAAGAAAAAAGAGCAAAAGGGCTTTGCTATAGTTGTGATAGCAAATACACTAAAGGTCATAAGTGTGCTGAGAAGAAATTATTTTACATAGATTGTGAAGAGGAAGAATAACATGAACAAGAAGAGGATATACACCTAGAACCAGCCCTAGAAGAGGAAGAAATGAATCCGACCATATCGTTTAATGCGCTAGTAGGAATTACCACTCCTCAAACTCTCAAGATACAAGGACAAATCAAGAAGCAAAAGCTAATAGTGTTGATTGATTCTGGTAGCACCCATAATTTTATTCATTGTAAGGTAGCCAAGGAATTAAATTTTTTCCTATACCCAGCACCAGAATGTCAAGTGATGGTTGCAAATGGAGGAACTATAAATTGCTCTGGAAAATGCCATAATATCAAGCTAACCATGGGGGAATATGTATTGACTAGTCCAATGCTTTCCATTCATATGGGAGGTGCTGATGTTGTACTAGGAGTACAATGGTTACAATCTTTGGGGATGGTAGCTTTTAATTTTCAAGAACTTTTCTTGAAATTTTTTTCAGTAGGAAAGGAAGTCGAATTACGGGGTATTGAAGGGAAGCCAAGAAGGATAATAAGCTCTAATGTCATGACAAAGCTTCTAAAGAAAGAACAACGAGGCGTAATTGCACAATTATGCTCACTAGAAGTTCCAACATCAAAATCATCTATTTCTGCAAATCTTCAACAAGTCTTGGACAATCATTCCAAGGTGTTTGAAACTCCCAAAGGACTCCCACCTATTCGTGATCATGATCATGCTATTCATTTGATTCCAAGAAGTGTTCCTCCAAACATCAGGCCTTATAGATATCCTTACTTCAAAAAGAGCGAAATTGAACGTATGATTGCAGAAATGTTAGAGGCGGGTATAATTCAACCTAGTCAAAGTTCTTTCTCTGCTCCTGTAGTATTGGTACACAAGAAGGATGGATCATGGCGCATGTGTCCGGATTATAGGGAGCTCAATAAGCTCACCATTAAAGATAAATTTCCCATTCTGTGATTGATGAATTATTGGATGAATTACATGGAGCAATTTATTTTACCAAGTTGGATCTTCGTTCAGGATATCATCAAATTAGAATGAAGACTGAAGATATTCCAAAAACAGCATTTCAAACTCATGAGGGTCATTATGAGTTTTGGTCATGCCTTTTGGCCTTACCAATGCACCTTCTACATTTCAAGGGTTGATGAATTCCATTTTCAAACCCTTCCTTAGAAAATTTGTGCTAGTATTTTTTGATGATATACTGATCTACAGCAGGTCTTGGAAGGATAATGTTGAACATGTTGACAGGGTGCTCAAACTATTGCAGGAGAAACAATTATATGAAAAAACATCCAAATTTTTCTTTGGAGTACAAGAGGTGGAATATCTGGGTCATATTGTATCTCACGAGGGTGTTAAAGTAGACCCTAAAAAAATTAAAGCCATTAAGGAATGGAAAGTCCCTACAACCATAAAGTAGTTGCGAGGATTTCTCGGATTAACAGGGTATTATCGCAAGTTTGTTAAGAATTATGGGAGAATAGCAGCACCTCTAACAACATTATTGAAGAAAGATGCATTTTCATGGACTCCTGAAGCAACTAAGGCCTTTGAACATCTTAAAGAGGCAATGTGCCTAGCACCGGTCTTAGCTACGCCGGACTTCACAAAAACCTTTATTGTGGAATGTGATGCCTCAGGAAATGGAATTGGTGCGGTTTTAATGCAGGAAGGAAGACCCATTGCTTTTGAAAGTAGTCCAATCAAAGGAAAGTATTTACAGAAACCTATTTATGAGAAGGAAATGTTAGCAATACTGCATGCACTAAAGAAATGGCGAACTTACCTAATGGGAAGACACTTCAAGGTAAAAACTGATCATGATATTCTTAAACACTTTTTGGAACAAAGACTATCATCAGAAGAGCAGCAAAAATGGGTCACAAAGATGTTGGGTTATGACTTTGAAATAATCTACAAAAAGGAAAGCTTAATGTTGTTGCAGATGCACTCTCAAGAAAGAATGAAGAGGTGGAAGCATTGCTTTGTGCCATTTCTATTATCCAACCAGATTGGATAACTGAAGCAAGAAATGAATGGAAGAAGGACAAAGATGTATGGACACTCATTCAAAATTTGCAGCAAGATCCTAGTACATCTGATACATTTAGTTGGAAAAATGATTCCTTATGGTACAAATATCACTTATATCTTTGTAAGAATTCCCAGCTAAAACAAAATATTCTTCTCGAATTGCACACTTCTCCTTTAGGAGGACACTCAGGATTTTTAAAAACTTACCAGAAGGTGAAGAAAGAATTGTTTTGGGATGGCCTTAAATCTGATATTCAAAAGTTTGTGGCAGAATTTTAGGTTTGCTAGCAGAATAAAGTGGAAACAATTAAGACCTCGGGACTTCTACAACCTTTATCCATTCCAAGTCAACGTTGGGAGGAGATTTCAATGGATTTTATCACAGGTTTACCTAAGTCCGAAGGAAAGAGTGTCATCATGGTGGTAGTTGATAGACTTACCAAGTATGCACACTTTTGTACATTATCTCATCCATTTAAAGCAAGTACAGTTGCTACTACATTTGTGGACAGAATTCAAAAGCTACATGGAAGCCCAAGGGTTATTGTGAGCGACAGAGATCCCATTTTTACGGGAAATTTTTGGACGGAGTTATTTTCTTGTTTGGGTGCTCAATTAGCTCATAGCTCATCTTATCATCCTCAATCTGATGGTCAAACTGAGATAGTAAATAAATGTTTGGAAGGATATCTTCGTTGTTTTGTATCTGATAAACAAACACAATGGGTCAAGTGGTTACCTCGTGCTGAATGGTGGTATAACACTTCCTTCCATACTGCAGCAAAAATGACCCCATTTATGGCACTTTATGGATATCATCCACCATCCATCACATCATCTTTAAGGGAAAATTCGAAGGTTCAAGCAGTGGAAGATCACATCGAGCATCAGCAAGAAGTTCTCTGACTCTTAAAGGATAACCTGAATTTGGCACAAAATCGAATGAAACAACAGGCAGATCAACATCGTAGCGAGAGAAGTTTTGATGTAGGAGATTGGGTATTTTTACGGCTACAACCATACAAACAAATGTCCCTCAAGCAAGCAAAGAAGGATAATAAATTATCGCCAAAGTACTATGGTCCTTACAAGGTGTTGCAAAAAATTGGTACTATGGCATACAAATTGGAGCTTCCTGCTTCTTCACGAGTACATCCAGTTTTCCATGTTTCATGCTTAAAGAAGGTTATAGGTGAAAATATTCCAGTTCAAACAATATTGCCAGAACTTGATGAGGAAGGAAAAATCGTATTGGAACCTGAGGAGGTCACAGAAACAAGAACTCGACAACTACGGAATCGATCAATTTCAGAGTATCTCATCAAGTGGAAGAACTTACCCACTGAAGATTCTACATGGGAGGATGAGAATTTTATACAGAAGCACCCCGAGCTACTCAAGTGTTGAGGACAACACTTTTTTGAAGGAGAGGGGCATGTTAGGTCCCTATATTACTAGTATAGTCCCTTATTGTTGTTAGTGTAACCCCCTTATTGTTATTATTGTACCCTTGTAACCCCCATTTTGTTATTATTGTGCCCTTAAATAATTATTTTTAGGTCGGCTAGGATTACATTGTGGCCCACTAGGATTACATTATGGCCCCATGGACTCCTATATATAGAAAGGAGGTTTTGTAAATTGTATCATCCAAGAATTGTTCATTTATGTAATGTATTGGAGGTTGCCCCCTCGAAGTGGCTTATTTATAAGGCGTTGATATCTATTTTATTCTATTTTTGGAGCTGGTTACTCAACAGACTTGCCATGTTCATTTTGACACCTTTGGGATTCAAACAAAATGCAACATCTTCAAAATCCTCTTTTTCTTCCACCATGGAGTTCAACTTACCTTTTTACCTTCTCTGACCACTTTCCCAAAACCCTAGGTGTCTGGAGTGCTTTACAGCAATCATCAGTGTTGCCTTCTAAGTTCTCTATATCCCTTTCAAGTTCATTCATTTCTGTCCAATTCAACTCTCCTTTTCTGTATTTCTTCAATATTTTCTGATATACTTTCTTCATGTTTGGCCTTGTGTGCCTCCTCCATGTCATTTCTGCAATTGATCACTATTTTGGCACTCAACTAGACCATCAAGTGTATAAAAACCTAGTTCTCTACAAGAACAATGTGTTCCCCTTCCTTTGTTGTAAGTAGTTTTCATTCAGGAGTAGGCATTCCACCTCATCAATACTTTCTGTTGACAAATCCTTCAACACTCCTGTAGAAGTGCTAAACTCTTTTCATTTTCCTCACTTGCAGGTTTTGAATTGATAAGACAAAATTCTTTGGAAAATTTTAGGTACTTCTTGAATAACCATGTCTTGACATTCTATTACATCTAAGCCTGCTTATTAGCAAAGGAAAAGTAATGCCTAAAACATCCAATGATGATCTTAAAACATGTGAAATCCTAATGACCTAGTGGGAGGGTCCTTTGACCTGATTTTGACTGGAATTTACCTTGGAGGCCTCTCAAGTGAAAACAAAGTATTTGTCAAAAGTGTTTTATTGAAGATCCAAAAGCCAATGTACTTGATTTATCTAAAGATCCTACAGATATAGTTTTGAGATCATCAATGCTTGAGGAAACTAGGGAAAATGGGAATGAGTTAGCTATAGGAAACACTAGAGGGAAAGTGGAGGTTATGGATAGGGGAAAATAGGCCAATGAGGTTATAGGCAGAGAAGGAGGCTGAAAATGAGAGGTATCAACCCATAAGGAGTTTGTAGGAGTGATAGGGTGACCATGAAATGGAAAACTGATAGAATAGTGAAAAAATTTCTATAAGGATAATGAAGGCAGTGAGATTTTTGAAACTCACAATGTTCAAGGAATGTTGTTTTCAAAAATATAGGACCATCCTATAGTCATCTAAAGATAGTGAAAAATATTGATGACTAACAACATCAAACTCATAAAACTTAATCAATGAAGGACTTGTCACCATGATGAGACTGAGATACTCCTTCCTAGGGCTCGTTAAACTTACTAGGATGGATTCATCTGAAGGGTGAAATTATATGCTAAGCATATGGTATTCTCTTCAAGATTGCAATAAAAAATAAAGAGGTACTCGCTAGAGATTAGCAGGGGAAAATGGAAGTGAAGTATATTTTGTGTTTTGCACTAAAGGCAACATGTCACTCTTGAACATGACACTCATCTACATTTTGTGTCGGGTTGGGATATCCTTCATTTGTCACTTGCCTTATAAGTTTTGGGAAATACATTTTCATCTCATTTGATCATCACCTACCGTCATCGTGGTCTTTGATCCTATTTTGAGTCAAATTCTGCCAAATTACAGAGTTGTTTCACTGATATATTCAAGAGAAGTCCTATTTGTAAAGTCAAACATCCTCTACCGATTTTGACCCTCTCTTTAATAGTCCTAAATCACTCCTATCATCTTGAGAAATAATTTGTTTCATGTCGATGATGTGGGAATCATTATGGCCCTCCTTTGACTAATCAATTCCTATCGAATTCAACTCATTATCTAGGAGGATGATTTAGAAACTCTTTTCATCACCTTGGAGATTGCATGCCTCAATGGAAAGTTCTTCGCATTCGATGACAGGTTCACATCATTTCCCTTCGATCAGATGATTCCGCCACTGTTTGACTTAAACTCATTCATTCACACTTGTATATTGTTCTTTCGTACCTTGGGGACCATCATCATTATTGGTGGTTTCTATCGTGCCTGTAAATGGTTTACATCATCGACTGGTAATCAGGTGGTTTCTACCATGTTCTACATCAGCCCATATATTCACATAATTAGATTCGTACATTGGGTAGATCGAGATAGAGACAAGTGACCATGGATCACACATGTTATTATCCAGTTTGCATGGATTTATTGAGTATTCATGATTGTACACATGAACCTTTATATATGGATGGTTGCGACCATACCATGGATCTATTTCCATGTTCTCTTTCAGACGGATGGTTGCGCTGATACCGTGGGTTCATGTGTTATTTGATGTATATTTAGAGATATGTTATTAGGCATGTTTGTATCAGAGGTGTCATATATTGTACTTTTTTTATTGATAGGTATCCTAACTGTGGTTTTACAAAGTCCTTGCCATGGATGATAAAGTGATTCAACCATCACTTCTGGTTCTGCTTTCATGATTTAGGGGGAAAATGTTATACGATATTTTGTTGCATTCCTTATTTCTTATCCCAGGTGTCGTATTTTGTGTCACCCATGTCACAAATGCCACAAAGAAACAAAAACTGTATAAAATTATTCATCCTGGACAACATGCTTAAGATATCCATGAATACCTAAAAGAGAAATTCCTTGAAGCTTTTTTGTAAAAGTTTGCAAAAAAACTTACTTTACAAGCCCAAAGAGGTCCTCCCCTTAGTAATATCATGCTTGTCACCCTATCCCTATCCTGTGAATATTGTTTCCAGTGCGGGAATTCAACACTAAAGTTGCGCTAGTCCTCTTCAGGCAAGTTCTCAAAAAATGGAGCAGAAGCTTCAACCTCTAGAATTCTTGAGAATGAAGTTATGGTACTATTCGGTTGAGGATATGGTCAAATACTTCCATGTTTGGCCCTTAATATTATCTCCAATTATTCCCCCCCCCCCCATTGATATAAGACCTTTAGCCCTCATTAGTGGATCATTAACCTCCTTAGATCTACTATAAGAGAGTGCCATGCTAGCGAGTCTTGGTTGTTCATTTCTGGTTTCCTTACTTCTGCTTGATTTCACCTACATGCTGACGATTTGACGAAGAAGGAGAAGATATTTAAGAGCGTGGATTGAACTTGGATTACCACTCCAAAGGAGGAATTCAATATCAAGGCACTGGTTGTAAGATTTCCTTTGTTCATTTTATAATACAAATTGTACTTTTCTTCCCATAAATCTATTAATGTTAATTGGTTTATCATGATACTCATTGATATGTCATGTAGTTTCCTTTAAAACATATATATTATGTATATTTCATCTATTTTTATGTGATCTTCTTTAAAATTATTCAGATGCAAAAGGCATAACGAGGAATGATCCTGGAAGCTAAGGGATCAACATCGACATAGAGGAAATGATTGCATAAGGAGCGATGTATGCCATCTCCCTCTCTCATTTTACTTTCAATGTTAAACTAGGAAAGCTTGTATCCTTTGTCACGGTTGTTACTAGACCCACTCATTGGGATAGAGGGGTCGCTTCTTTTTTAAGAAGGGATTTCCTACATAACACCAGCCAACCTTGGGAATCCATCTCCATGGACTATATGTCTGACCTGCCTTCTACAAAGCATGGTAATGACTGTGTATTTGTGGTCGTGGAAAATTTTTCTAATATTGATATACTGGAACTTTGCAAGAAGAGTATCACAACAGAGGACACTACCAAACTCTTTTTTGGACAATTTTGGGTACATTTCGAGATCCCACAGGCCATTATATTAGATCAGGATAGCAAGTTATTGAGCACGTTCTATTCAAACCTCTAGACACTATTGGACACCAAACTCAATAAGTCGACTGCATTCCATCTCCAGACTGATGATGAGACAGAGGTCGTCAACAAGATGAGAGTGCACATACTTCGCATGTACAACTCCAAGCATTCATGAACCTGGGATGAGAGCATTCCCTATGTGAAACATAGTTAAAACAGAGCTCTACATAAATCAGTTGGTCGTAGTCCCTTTCAAGTGGGTGTAGGATTTCAACCATTGTGTCCAATTGATTTTTTCATACCTCATGCGACTATACAGACATAATCCACACATGTATTGTCTGAGGCTAATAAAGCAACCAGATTTATTGGACGTATCCAACACATCTGTTAGCAGGTTCAAGACATCTTGGAGAATTCTAATTCCAAGTACAAGCATCAACATGATCAACATCGGGTGAGACACAAGTTTCATGTGGGCGTCAAAGTTTGGTTGGATTTTCAGAGAACGCCTTACCAGATGACATCAAAAGCTCAGACCACTCTGATATGGTCCTTACACCATCACCAAGGTTGTGGGAGACAATGATTTTGGGCTCAACATTCCCCCATTCCTTGGCCTATACACAATTTTCAATGTGAACCTTCTTCAACCATACTTTCCACCATTACTGGACACATCAAACATTGTAGAACAACTCACACCAAAAGAGCTAAACCCTGACTGCATGGGACATGCCACAACTGATTGGATCATGGAAACGTAAATAAAGAACACTCGCAAGTGAGAGATAAAATTGTATCGGGTTTTCAAAGCTTTCCAACTCTTGCACCAAGCCAAGTGGCTCACCAGAGGCCAAGTTTAGCAGAAGTTTCCCCATCTCATGGAGGCACTCAACGCAATGGGGTCCATTGCTTCCTAGGGGGGGAGGAATGATCTAGGTGGATATTGGTGAACACCCTCCTATTCCACTTGGAACCCCACCATTGTTTCTTTCAAATTTTAAATTTCCTTAATTGTATCACAATTTACTATTTTTGGCACATTTTTTTTTCGGGTTTTGAACTTCCACAACTGTTTTGAGGCCCTAAACGACGTTTTTTTGGAAACCGAGCAAGCATAATCTTTAAACAACATTTGTAGTCGAAATTTTTAGTCCTTGGATATATATATTTCTAACGAGGTATCATGCTCGTAAAACATAGATTGTATGCCAAAGTTACGACCCCTGGAAGTTGATGTACAAATTTACCACAACAGGGGCCACAGTATTCGCGATTCATCTCCTAGGGTTAGGTTTTTGTATTTTTAGGATTTTCCATTGTTTCTCAACAATAAACAGGCCTTTGAGCCCATTGTAACAATTTTCATAGGCATGTAGCCTCCACATATCTTCTCAAATATAAGCTACCATTTCCCGAGCTAGTTTATTTCCATTTTTTATGTAAGCATATTCTAGTTCTATGATATTAATGAAATGGAGTTTTATTTCTACTGCATCTTTGTGTTTATTTTTATACATGTATTCTATTGTGTTCCTCTATAAGTCTAGATAAAAAACCCCTGTTATGAGAACCCATGTCTTTAAAAGCAACTGCTTCACAATTTTATCATTTACAAAGAAATAAACAAAGACATGGAAGTGGAAATGAACTGTTACCAACTGAAGAAGTGTATTTTGGCCTTTTAGCAACCTGTGAGCTTCCCCATATGTCAAACAAACAACATGGAAAATGAAAATAATATTGTGGAGATAATAGTGACTAAAGATAAAAAAAAACATCGCATAGGGGGTACCCTTTAAGCCTCGAACCATTCCATAACATTGACATTGTGTTTGTAGTGAAGCCATTGGTCATTGTGGCGGGTCGCAGAGAGCCCAAAACTAGTGAAAACATAACCTCCATTGTGACTGCAACCTTAACAACTAATTTTTTATTATTGGGGTTCAAACTCTGATCCCACATTTTCTTCTTTGATTAGTTTATTTTTATTACGACATGGTTCACATGCATTATTTTTGTTTAGAATGAAATGCAATTAACATAATTGAATTGAAAATTATTCTATTAAGAGGCCGTAAATAAAGGGTATTTATCACTCTAAATATGTTTGAGACATGCATCGAGCCTTAATTTTTATTATTTTCATTGACTAATCAATAAAGGAAAGATGAGATTGTCATTAAGGAAACTTTAACCCTAGTGAGGGCATTGTAATGTACATTCTATGTGTGTTCCATGGAAAAAAATTAAGTAATTTTATTAAAACTAACAATATTACAAATGTCCCTAGATGGTGTTCTTGTTACTATATAAGTGGGGGGTAGGGGGTACTACCACCACCCCACCATGCACTAATGGATGGGACTGATGAGCTCCATCATTAGACATATTTGGAGGGGTTAACGGTCAACTTTTTGCCTCCTTAAATCTCTTTTTCTTGAATTTTTATTATTATTTGGTTTTATGATGCTAGTATATATAGGTGGTGATTAAGGCTAACATACTCTGAGTGACTAATATGAGGTTGAGTGCAGAAAATCATGAGTAATTAGTATTTTTATGAGGATTTTATCATAAAGGCTTGGAGGAGACAAATTAGTTTCGTTTCCTTCATTTCCTTTCTGCAAATTAAATTAGTTTCTTTCCTGTCATTTATTTTTCAGCAATTTAATTTAATTTCCTTTCTATAATTTAGTTTAGTTTCATTGAAGTGTGACAGACTTCACCAAAAAACCCTAGAAGTAGTACCCTTTCGTAGAGTGGAAGAGGATGACATGAGTAGAATGCATCTGTTATGTATATATCACTGTCATCTCCAAGTTTGTACGAACCCCGGGTTGATAAAGTAAAGTAGGGTAGCCCCTAGGAGTTGTAACACTCATGGTGCAATACCATGGCTCACCACTTTTTGGCGCCATTGCCGGGGAGGTTTCTAGTAAATGCTTTGATTCTGTTTTAGCATTCTTTTCTGCTTTCCTTTTTCATGTTGTTTCCAAAATATTGAAAAATACAAAAATATCTGCTTTTCATTCCTCATAGGAGTAGGGATACTGAGAAGAATTTTAAAAATAATTCTCCAATACCAACCCCCCCAGTTGACCACGTGGTGCAGTAAGAACCACATCACCATACACTTTTGAAGGTAGGAAATATGGATGGATATGATGAAAATTAATAAGATCTTATTGGGTTTCCCATTCAAGATATGGACATAAGTGTACATATGAATAACATCCCTTCATTTTTCCTTCCCAATTTCCATGGTATGAGGATAGAGGATCCATAAACATTTCTCTTTGAATTTGAGATACTTTGTAGATATTATGGCTACTTATCACACACCTAAAAATTGAGATTGTTTCCAACAATATTGAATGAAAAATCTCTTAAATGGTTCATGATTCTAGGTACTAATTCAATGAGATCATGGAATGATATGCAGAAGATATTTATAGGAAAATATAAAACCATGATCTTAAAGAATAAATTTTTAGAATGAATCAAAAAGAGGATGAGAGCCTTGAGGATATCATAGATAGGTTCATTTTTAATGTTAAGAGGAGAAAAATTGCATCATTTAGGATTTGACACACTAAAAACCCCCTTACTTAGAACAATTAGGGATGAGTGGATTGATCTCCTTAATCTCATGAGTGGAGGAGATGTATACCAATTGTCATTTGAAGAAATTTGTGAAACACGCAAGAACATATCAAGAGGAAGGGAAAGACTAAGTAAATCTACCTCAACATTGGTAAGGCAAGATAAACTCGGAAATTTTCTTGACAACTTTAAAACAAAAATTATTAGAAATCTAAGTGAACAAGTAGAAATGTTAAGAATGAAAAATGAGAAAAAATAAGATGCTAATATTTTTGTTACCCATGTAGAATAATATGCTACTAAATGTTTTCCATCATTCCCCAGGTTTAAAGAAGTTTACCAGGAAGACAAGCAAGGAAATCGCCAAAGAACCTATGTTGAGTAGCTCCAAGGAGACCCTGGCAGCCTAGTCAAATTGATATGATGCAAGGAACCACTTCACAATTACAAGCTTATTCACATCCATCTCAAACTAACTGGGACACACTCCCTCCTTGGCAACCTTGGCCATATCAACCCCAAAACCAATCTTGGCAACATGGTTGGCAAGGAACTTATTGGGAAAATCCACAATATCCTCAATATTTCCCTCCATATCCTCCATACCCAACTCCATGCTATCCCTACCATCCACCTCCACCAAAACCACAGCCTCAACCACATCCATCTCATATATATGCCCCCACTCAACTACCTTGTAATAGATCTGACAAGAAAATGTATAGAAATGGAAAATATGCCCAAGAAATAACACCATAGAAGATAAAACTTCAGATCTTCATTAATATCCAAACCCTTAAGGTAGGGCAACACCATACATTCACTCCTTAAGGAAGGAGATCACTCCACAAGCCATATGCTTGCCCATACAATAATCCTTGACATCTCTCAATGGAGAGTCTCTAACCTCTATATAGGTTTCATACATGCAATACCATGGGTAGTTACCATGGGTCTCTCAATACCATACATCCAATACAATGGGCCTATTCCCTTGCTACATGTGGTCCCTTACATAATGTGGGTTAACCACTTTATTTATTAACTATGGCCCATTTATTTATCATTGTTATATTATTACATCATATTATTCTCTTGGATACCTCCCTTTGTACCCTATATTATCCCCCCTAGGTATACTACATTACACCCCCCTTAAACATGTTTCGTCTCTGAAACATAAGAAGAACACAAATAATAAGATCTACTCAAAAGAGTATTCCACTGGTACCATTCGCGTGCATCCAGCCATCCCAGAGAAAGGTGAACACTCGATCTAGTCGATGTCTCGCTCGCTTGAGATTGAAGTGGGTTCTGGTGGTTCTTTTGTGTTGATGTGTTGTGGGTGGATCGTCGCACCTCTCTATGTGTCATCCAGGGGTTGTTGTCCTTGTTGCTAATTCGTTTCCACCTTGCTAGTTTTTGTCTTGCTGGGTGATGCAGGTGGTGATATGTTGAAGCTTTAACTGATGGAACATCTTTCATTAATTCCTCCATTATTGGTGATGGAGTGGTGTCAGGTTCTTTTGTTGGTACTTGCTTTGATGTCTGTGTTTGGCTGTCTACCATCAAAGGCTCATCATCTGATGTGTCTGTCTCATTAGATATTTGTGCTTTTGCCTCCTCGGTCTCTGCATGGTTCTTAATGCAAATATCGTGCAATGTAATTTTCTTCTTTTTATACCAGAGTTTCATGAATTTCTTTTGCACATTAAAATTGACAGTACCAACGGATTCCATCCAAGGGTGTCCCAAAACAACGTCCACAACATCCATATCTGAAGCATAAAAATCAGAATGCAACACATACTTATCCATAGAAATCTTCAAATCTTTATAAATTTGAACATCTTCATTATCAACCTGTGTGTTTTCAATATGCTTTGCTGGAACTTGTAATTTTTTTGCCAAATTCACATTGATACAATTATGCTTGCAACTAGGAATGATAGACACAATGATGTTCTCTTTCTGAATACTTCCATGAACCTATAATATGGAAATATTAGTATAAAATAAGTCTTTATGGCTCTTACTATCCTTCTTTCCGGCTTGAAACCACTTGTCCAAAAGGACTTTTTCAAGTTGTTTCTTAGGAAGTTTCCTCACTGAGCTGTCAAGTGAGGTCCACCATTTATTTGCCTCATCTTTCATATCAAGCCCTATGGAGCCTATCCAAAATTTTCGGTAGTGATCCTTGTGATATTGTAAAAAATCTTCAATAGTAGGACCATCATCTTTTCCTGTAAACTTCATCTTGCGAGAATCCATAAAATAAAGTAAGGGTTTTGAAGAAAATCACTTACTTTGGAAAAAATTTAAAATGGACATTACTCGGTCAATATAACTCAGAATCCTTAATATAACCTGTTTTTGAAAATGGAATAGCCATTCTGCATCTAACCATATTTCTGAAATCTCGATCTAGGCACTCTGGAAACACAGATTTGCGCTGCAACTGCCCCGACGTCACAAAATTTCTGAAAAAATGGCTGATTTTAAATCAGTGATAACTCCCTCATCCAGACTCCGATTCGACTGATTTTTTTTTTGAAATTGGGTATTTTTCTGTAAGGAATCCAGATATGATATTTATTTTTGAAAAATTTTCACCAAATTTTCCAGATCTGCTCTACAAACTCGCTGCCCAAAAATTTCTTTGGCAAGAATTTAAAATGGACATTACTCAGTCAATATAAATCAGAATTCTTAATATAACCTGTTTTCGAAAATTTAATAGCCATTCTGCATCTAACCATATGGCTGAAATCCCGATCTAGGCACTCTGGAAACACAAATTTGCGCTGCAACTGCCCCGACGTCACAAAATTTCTGAAAAAATGGCTGATTTTAAATCAGTGATAACTCCCTCATCCAGACTCCGATTCGACTGATTTTTTTTTTGAAATTGGGTATTTTTCCATAAGGAATTCAGATCTGATATTTATTTCTGAAATTTTTTCGCCAAATTTTCCATATCTGCTCTACAAACTCGCCGCCCAAAAATTTCCTGCAAAAAAATGAAAAAAACAAATCTCCAAACTCTGCCCAAGAAAGTGCTCTGATACCACTTGTAATAGATCTGACAAGAAAATGTATAGAAATGGAAAATATGCCCAAGAAATAACACCATAGAATATAAAACTTCATATCTTCATTAATATCCAAACCCTTAAGGTAGGGCAACACCATACATTCACTCCTTAAGGAAGGAGATCACTCCACAAGCCATATGCTTGCCCATACAATAATCCTTGACATCTCTCAATGGAGAGTCTCTAACCTTTATATAGGTTTCATACATGCAATACCATGGGTAGTTACCATGGGTCTCTCAATACCATACATCCAATACAATGGGCTTATTCCCTTGCTACATGTGGTCCCTTACATAATGTGGGTTAACCACTTTATTTATTAACTATGGCCCATTTATTTATCATTGTTATATTATTACATCATATTATTCCCTTGGATATCTCCCTTTGTACCCTATATTATCCCCCCTAGGTATACTACATACCTGTACCACCATTTCCAAACCCATACAATGAAGTATCTCATATCATTTACAATGTTGAGGTACAACACTTCCAAACATTTCCTATTGATCTAGATGGTATTCATCTCAGTTCAAGAAAGGTATTGCATAGAAGATATTTTCTTAATGTCATTGAAGGACAACATCAAAAAGAAGAAGATCCAAAAGAGGAGATGAAAAGATCAAGGGATACACTTGATGAAGAGCTGACATCAAAATTAAATGTTAAGAAAGTTTCCTCATGTTTACTAGCATTTCCTCCATGTGTTCAAGAGAAAAATAAACAAAAAGAGGAAGATTTGAATGTCATAATAGAAGAGGACATCCAAGGTGATCCAACTCAACAAGTGGACTAGGGGCATCACAACTATATTGACATATGGTTCCAAACAATCATTGAGTTGCAACAACACACCCTTCTCCAACAATACTTGATACAATCCCAGTCAAAGAAATTCATCTCTCATATTCAAGTACATGTCAAAGCATGTACTCCAAGTGTGCACATGATTTTATCTATCATATTGATGTGTACATGGCTCCATTGGAAGTATTCCTATACTTGAAAGGGGTCTTGTTTTTCAAGTAGAGAAGGAACGAAAAAAAAGAAGAAAAAAAAATAAAATAAAAAGAGAATAAAGATCCATGGGTGAAAAACTCCTTGAGGTGCCCAAGTCAAGCTTGTGGGTTGAAAAACTCGATGGAGGCAGCCCACTTGATTTCAAAAAAAGAAGAAGAGAGAAATACTTCTGCATCGCTGTGTTTTTTGTGTTTGTTGTTTTGAAGGTTATTAATGGTTTCTAGAAACATAGGGCAGCAGTCATCTTCTTCTCTCCCATTCTATTTTACCATCCATCCCATAATTCACTGAATTCATTTCCATATCTCCTTCCATCACCTCCATATACCATATTCCTTCATTTCACAAACTGATACAAACATCAGGAAGTTCCTTAAAAAAATAATTTTTTCATTGACTGCAAAGAAAAACAAGAAGGAAAGTTGCATAACAGACTCCAGGAGAATGAGAATTCCACCCATGGCATCTCAAGCACCCCACACAGCATCTATAGTAGGAAGAAACAACAATAAAATATCTGAAGCTCACTTAGAGAGCTGCTCATTCAACAAACTGCTCACTTAGAAAATAGGAAAGTAGTGAAGAACGTAGCTTCTAAAAATCTTGTCTCCTCAACCCAGCTCCTACAAACACCTTGGAAACAACTAGTAAGCTCAGTTATAGCCTTTCACCCCTCATTGTGCATTCATAATAGCCAGAAATAATTAAATGCAAAGATTTGGAATTTAGAAGGTAGAGAGGTGGCCAGTTAGCTTAGCCACCATCATGAAGTATGACTGGGGAGAACTGTAAGTTGACATCATCTGGGCGTGAAATTTTTATCGTCAATTAGAGTAGATGAGAATGAGAGGAGGAGACACGCAGCCCATCATGAATTAACAGAGAGAAGGAAAAAACGGTCTCTAACGAAAACTGGAGCTGAGACTGAGTTACATAAGCGCTCCAAAATTAGCTGTGCAATCTAATAAAAAGAGATCCCATCTCATTCAAACCAGTGAAATGAGAATTTTTGAGAAAAAGAGACCGAAGGGAGCCCGCAGCAAAACAATACCAATTTTGGGCTGCGTATTTGAACAACGTGCAGTAGTAGCAACAGAACAACATCATTAGCAGTCAGGCTAGCTTCCAAAGTATATCGCATATTAGATACAGTATCAAGGGACCAAGGGAGGCTTTTATGGCAACCCAAACAAGGCAGAATTATACTCCTATCCTTAGAGAATAAGGAGAAGAAGAAACAAAAGAAGAACTTGAAGAGGAACAAGAAGAAGAAGAGGAAGAGATGGAGGGCCAAAAATAAACGTAAGAAATGGAAATGGAGACAAAATTCATAAAGGTAGAATAAAGTGAGAAAGAATAAGACTCACATCACCACCCAAAATACCCTCAAAACCAAGAGGAAGTTTGCACCTTAGATTCTTTGAGCACAAAGAGAAAAATGCAGACCTCTATGTATTTCAGAACTAAAAAGAGTCAGAGGGTAAGTCAGAAAGAGCCAAAAACTCCTCCCAAGAGCCCCATCATTATTGAATAATCACCAAGGGAGGAGGAAAGAATCAGAGGGACAGTTCTAAAGGAGCAAGTGTAGATGGCACATGCAAAGAATATAGCACTAAAGGAGAAATTTCAGCAAAAAGGGCAACAAGTAGGCACCTGGAAGACTTGTGCATAGAAGCCATTCAGCACAGATTCCCTACTAACTCATATGTTGTGTACCTCAAGGATCAATAACTCCTATTTCTAATCACAACTCTATTCTCCCATGGATCCCTACCTTTCCAAGATTTTAGGCATTCATGGATTTATACAAGCAAGATAACATGGATGATTAGGAAAAGATGGTATATTTTTATGTGCATAACCTTGTGCTGATAAATCTGGATACTTAGGACCCCAATTATACAATGGGAAATATGCAGTTGATGACTATAGTATCTTGGATGATGAATGAGGACACTAAAGAAAAATATATATGGAGGGTCATGAGAAGAAGAAATAAATAACCCTTACATATCAGACCAGAATTGTTCAGCCCAAGAGGAGTCATCCTTAACCGTCGAGAGAATGAAAGGGACCCTTCACTAGTTGAAAGCCACATCTAGACTCAAAAATAGGTAATATGCCACTTTGATGATGTTTCTAGGAAGATATAAGATTAGTGCATTATGTGCAGCTAGAGGAGATGGAACAACCTCTCTCTCAACCTCAAGAACAAGGAGTACCATACTCCAGAAAGACTGAGGAGTGCCTTGGAAAGGGCACCATTATACAAGAGGGCCATGTAGGCCAAGAAGATCCAATGGATTGGTCTCAAGCTCAGTCCACCTTTTCTGTTGGGGCTGAATGATGAAAGGGAAAAAGATGCACAAGACAGAGAATGGGAGAATGTAGAAAAGAATAATGGGTTTTACCCCCTTGAGGGAACTCCCACACTTCTTCCTCATGAAATCAGCGGGGGTTGTCAAAGACTTGAAGAAAATGCAGGAGGAGGATTAGTTTCTCAGAGGATGAGCAACCATTTAGTAGGGGGGTGATGATGAGCTCCATCATTAGACATACTTGGAGTAGAGACCGACGGGGGCTGAAGGTAAAATATCATATGCTCTAAGTATTATTTCTGATGGCATTATTTCGGGAGACCCTAACTTTTGCCAAAATTTCTTTGACATGATGCATGTGGATGCACCTTCATCAATGATACATCGGTGAATGGTAATGTTTTTGTAATATTCCCATTTTAGCGCATGGCTAAATGGAATATTAAATTTTTCTTTTATCATCTTGCAGCTAAATAAATGGGTAAGGAGGCCCATGTTTATTGAAAACATGAATAAATTCCCTCACATGTGAAAGGGGATAGACATAAGAACTTGATTTTTCACCCTCAAGTGTGAAAAGGGGCAAATACATGAAGACAAGGTCAGGTTTGACCAAGTCAACAGCGCTGCCATAGGAGGAGTGGCTTACTTTAGAAGACAACGCAGTGTGAATGAGGAAAAGGATATTTGGTGGAGGAAACCCTAATGGATGGGGCCCATGGAGAGAAAGCTTTCACTTGTTTAAAAGGAGGGAAAAGCAACCATTGTTTCTCATGCTTTTGATTATTCATTTCATTGTCTATTCAGACAATTGTACATTCTCTGTTGTTTAGCAAGAATTGCCGGGAGGAATTCCTGTTTAGGATTCTTTCACCTTCTTGAGATGCCTCTTGAGGGATTTCTCATATTTTCCTCACATCTAGGCTTGTGGCCAAGCATCCTCCATCAAGACAGCGTTATTTCTGCAGCAGAGTAATGTTGTGTTGCTGGGTGCTGCAATGAGGGTTCACTACATCACTTCCATCAGCTATTTTCAGAGGAGAAGCCCCTCTTTCCTTTGAGATATCATATTGGAGATATTCTGGAGCTTATTGCAGACTTTGGCATCAAGGCCAAGCATTTCTCTTCACCAACAGTGCAGTCCTTTCTCTAGACTGCGTTATTTCTAAGTGTGTTTGTAGTAGAGACTTGCTCCACATGTTCGGAGGGTGAGATCTTAGGTGAGAGGATCCGCCTTTCATCCTAGAGATCCATTGGAGGAGATATTATCATTGATTGCAGCATCTTTAGTCTTCTCCATTTATTTCTAGTTCTTGAGTTTCTACAGCTACCCAGCAACTCTGGCATTTCTGCAGATTTGGCATTTTGTGTATCTTTCAGCCAATCCCTTTGAGGATTGTGTATTGTGTGTTTCCAGGGGTTGAGATCTTGCTCCCCCTTCTTATTTGAGATATTCATTGTCATATCTATCTGTTATTGACATTTTGCAATAGTTCTGCCTTCTGGATTGCGCAGTCATAGCCTGGGCCTCTTTTATATAGCAATATTTCTCTATATTTCATGTACATGTTTCATTGAGGAGGCATTGTTTGACTTGAGAGATAATTTCCTTAAGATCTTATATACATTTGTTGCTGCTATTATCTAATGGTTATGTAGATCTTCCAGAATTCTTTGTTTTAATCCATTCACTGCTATTTTCCATCTCATGTTTATGTATTTTTGAATCCCTGAAGGAAAAATATTTCAAGCTCTATAGACAGAGTCTATAGATGGCCAGGTAGCCTCTAGATCTCATCCTTTTTCAAAGGTGACATATCCAGTAAATTCCCCTGCAGTCAATCTCTGGAATAGAATCTTGATATTCCTGAAAAAGGGATATTACAGTGGTATCAGAGCATGATCTCTGGCTCAACCTATGATTCTAAGCCAAAGAAGATCAATATGATGAAAAAGATGAGTTTACTCTCATCTATTTTCATATCTAGAGAGAAACTCTCTAAGGAGGTTGATAAGAATGGAGAAGGAGAAATGGAGGGACCATGCACTTTCTATTCTAACAGAGAAAAAGGCTAGAAGCATGAAGAACACTTGGAATTCAAAATTCTAAGTGAGTATCTTGCTGAATACCGAGCAAACCTTAGAGCTCTAGCTTCGCCACAATTTAATCAGCAGAAAGAAGAAAGAACACCCCTCAGTTATGGGATGATGAGAGGCAATAGGTTTCTATTGTCCACATTTGATGGATCACTCACATGTGCAACATAAGTTTGGGTGAAGAAGCTATAGGCTTTCTTCCTGATTCATCCTATAGTAGACAGAGATGTTGTAGAAATTACATCGCTGCACCTTGAAGGTGAAGTATAGGATTGGTGTATCAGCCATCTAAGCCACACAAGATTTTCTACTCTTGTTGAGTTTTCTCAAAGATTGATCGAGATATTTGGCACAAGGAGGGTGGAACCCTCACCACCAGTTAATGAGGCATGTACCAGCGTTATTGAGTCCATGGAGGAGTAGCCTTCATCTTCAACATTTTGGGAGGCCAACACTTATGAGGAGGAAACTCTTGCAGCCTTGCAAGGAGCTTCCACATTTCACCAAGGTATGATTGAAAATATATCTCTTGTCATTTCAGCAAACATTTTGGATGGGTCTATATCATTTCATGCAGTTGATCTAGAGTAGCAGAATAACACTGCGCTGAGCAATGATGGAGAAATTAGGAATCATTCCTCATGTGAGCATTTAGAGAGCAGCTTCATTGAGGGAGCCATGGAGGAAGCAGTGAGAAGGAGTAGACATCTGGAGATAAGAAACTCTTTCTCCTCTCTAGATGACACTCTCTCAATGAGCATGCCACAACTCAAAGAGATACTTCTACTTGGAGTAGATCCAAAGCCTCTTTGGTTTTGGAAGGAAATGCATGAGGAGGAGATCTCCCAGAGAGATTTCAGTAGAGGTGCAATCCCACACATCATGGAGTGCAATATTATTCATCGGTTTGAGGAGGAACTTCCCTTCTCACAGGAACATATAGTAGATGGAGGACATCTTCGGATGGATAACATCTCTCATGACTGTGTTGGGCATCCCTTGAGCCATGCACATCATGATGGGAGGTTTTTTCCTACCACCTATTTGGATCCTCATAGGGTCAAATTGATCCTCGGGAAGATTTCATTTCAAGATCCCATGAAGTGCGGCAATCTGATTTGGGATGATGGTAGCTCTCATGGGAAGAGTACCAAGATGAAGGATGGAATGAGACATCCACAATTGGTTGAGTCGATGTGGATGGAGAGCAAGAAGCTGGTAAGCTACTTGCAGATTTATGATACCGGGCAGGAGGAGGCTTGGCTGCGCTGGTTACTCTCGAAGGAGTTTGGCCATCACTTGGCATACACTCTTTCCAAGGGTATGAGGATGGAGATGTGGTAGGATGCTGGCATCATGGAGAAGAAAATATTATGGGTGCATAGTTATGATGCAACGTTCATGTCATTCAATATGTCTTCATCACATATCTTGTATGATGAGAGCATGAGGAGGCAGCAAAAACAATTGTTGCTAGGGTCACTCTTTGGAGAGCAAGGGAAAATTTTCTCTCATTTATTGTATGATGTTGCAGGAGTAGGAGATGGCACTATCATGGTGCAGAGGGGATACTCCTTGACCTTTGATGATTAGGAATTACTTCCACCTTGGGAGAAATTCCATAGTAGCAGCAACATTATTGGAGGATTGCCCATCTATGTTGGAGAAGCTGATGGCAACATCGTTGTGCCACCTAGAGATTATCTAGTGCCTCATGCAGAGGAAGGAGGAGCTCTTGCTCCAGGTAGAGGGATTCTTGCATCTTCATAAGAAAGTCCCCAGGATCGCATGAGTAGATATCAAGGCACAACTCATGTTTTGCATGTGTCATTGTTGAGGAGGTGTGGAACAATGGAGACACAAGGAGAGGATAGGGAGGATAACCATCATGGTGTGATGAGAAGCACACATCCCTGTCTATTTTATGAGGTTGATGCACCTAAGGAGGTGATTGGATTGCACAGTGGAAGCATGGACAGACTTGTTCATTCATATATGCAGTCACCTTTTGATGATGATGTCTCATTGCATGGAGACATTTTTCCGAGGAGACCACTCGACAAGCAAAGGAGGAGGGATGATTCACATGATGAGGCACCATTATTTGATCTCAGAGGAGTGGAGACCTTGGGAGATAACCATATGACAGACGTCCTTCATGAGGAATCATCAGCGCTGTCACTATGGAGGATAGATCCATGTTGGAGCTCCAGGTTGTTGGTGGAGTATTCCCAGGATCATCTTGCTTGCATGATATTGACAGATCGACATATGAGGAGATTAATAGATAATGTGTAGATGGAGAAGATACATAACTCTTTGGAGGAGTTAGCACAACCACCTCTTTCCTTTTTAAGGATGAGAGCAGATTCATTTTTGAGCCACTCCATTTTCATAAGCAGAACCTATGGTAAGGGTATTGCTTATTTGCATGATGATTTTTATATTCATCCCTTAACCATATATGTACAGGATGTTGTCCTAGGAGGAGCATTCTTCTTTCTAGACCCCATGGTCTACTTGAGGCCATGAGCACTATTGGTAGCCACTCCCTAGGAGGACTTGGGATGAAAATGTATTTTGGAGAACATACTCACCTTGCACCATACATCATTCACTTTCTCCATACATTTGAGGAGAGTAGGACAGAAAGCAAGTGGTTGAGAAGCCACACTTTTTGTCATACTCTTTTGCAGTTGAGGGTCAAACTGCATTGGTTACTATTGAGGGACCATTGTCCTTCTCCCTTGCCACACATTGCAGCAAACATTGTTCTCATTATGGTTCATTATGTTGATGTTGTCTTTATGTTTGTTGAGAGCATGATTTGGGGGAATGGCACATTGGGTGGATGTGTCCCTTGGGGGAAAGATCTCCCACATTATTTGCATTACATGTTATAATGGGAGCATGAGAGCACATATGGCCGCTACAAAAAAACATTTGTTTCCATTTGAGGTGAGCCATATGGTTGATTGGATGCCATATGATGATGACTTCCAACTCATCACATATGATATGGATTGGGACAACATGTTTCATAACGTTGGAGAAGAGATCCTTGGAGGTCTAGTATTCATTTTTCCACTTGAGGGAAACATTGTTGCATCCCAATATCAGAATATACTCTACACTTATCCTAAGTGGAGAGGAGGACAGTTTGGGGTAGACTATTTTTTCTACCAAGATCATATTTTCAGCCCACCTATATTGCAGGAGCCAAAGGTGGAGGATGATTTGTATGAGTTTCCATGTTGGGAGGTAACTCACATTGTATGGTGGATTGCTTGGGGGATGGAGAGTATACATGAGGAAGATTTTCCTCAACATATTTCTGACTCCATGCCTTGGGTGGAGATTCTTCAGTTCTATCCTTGTAGTTGCTTGAGGACAAGCAACATTTGGGAGGGGAGGACTGTAATATTCCCATTTTAGCACATGGCTAAATGGAATATTAAAATTTATCTTTTATCATTTTGCAGCCAAATAAATGGGTAAGGAGGCCCATGTTTATTGAAAACATGAATAAATTCCCTCACATTTGAAAGGGGATAGACATAAGAACTTGATTTTGCACCCTCAAGTGTGAAAAGGGGCAAATACATGAAGACAAGGTCAGGTTTGACCAAGTCAACAGTGCTGCCATAGGAGGAGTGGCTTACTTTATAAGACAGCACAGTGTGAATGAGGAAGAGAATATTTGGTGGAGGAAGCCCTAATGGATGGGGCCCATGGAGAGAAAGATTTCACTTGTTTAAAAGGAGGGCAAGGCAACCATTTTTTCTCATGCTTTTGATTATTCATTTCATTGTTTATTCAGAAAATTGTGCATTCTTTATTGTTTAGCAAGAATTGCTAGGAGGAATTCCTGTTTAGGATTCTTTCACCTTCTTGAGAGGCCTATTAAGGGATTTCTCAGATTTTCCTTACAGCCAGGCTTGTGGCCAAGCATCCTCCATCAAGACAACGTTATTTCTGCAGCAGAGTAATGTTGTGTTGCTGGGTGTTGCAGTGAGGGTTCACTACATCACTTCCATCAGCTATTTTCAGAGGAGGAGCCCCTCTTTCCTTTGAGATATCAGATTGGAGATATTCTGGAGCTTATTGCAGACTTTGGCATAAAGTTCAAGCATTTATCTTCACCAACAGTGCAGCCCCTTCTCTAGATTGCATTATTTCTGAGTGTGTTTGCAGTGGAGACTTGCTCCACATGTTCGGAGGGTGAGATCTTAGGTGAGAGGATCAGCCTGTCATCCTAGAGATCCATTTCAGGAGATCTTCTCATTGATTGCAGCATCTTCAGTATTCTCCATTTATTTCCAGTTCTTGAGTTGCTGCAGCTACCCAGCAACTCCGGAATTTCTCCAGATTTGCCATTTTGTGTATCTTTTAGCCAATCCCTTTGAGGATTGTGTATTGTGTGTTTCCAGGGGTTGAGATCTTGCTCCCCCTTCATAGTTGAGCTATTCATTGTCATATCTATCTGTTATTGACATTTTTCAACAGTTCTGCCTTCTGGATTGCGCAGTCATAGCCAAGGCCTCTTTTATATAGCAGTATTTCTCTATATTTCATGTACATGTTTCATTGAGGAGGCATTGTTTGACTTGAGAGATCATTTCCTTAAGATATTGTATACATTTTCTGCTGCTATTATCTAATGTAATGGTTATGTAGATCTTCCAGCATTCTTGGTTTTAATCCATTCACTACTATTTCCCAGCTCATGTTTATGTATTGTTGAATCCCTGAAGGAGAAATATTTCAAGCTCTATAGACAAAGTCTACAGATGGCCAGGTAGCCTCTGGATCTCATCCTTTTTCAAAGGTGACATATCCAGTAAATGCCCCTGCAGTCAATCTCTAGAATAGAATCTTGATATTCCTGAAAAAGGGATATTACAGTGGTATCAGAGCATGATATCTGGCTCAGCCTATGAGTCTAAGCCAGAGAAGATCAATATGATGAAAAAGATGAGTTTACTCTCATCTATTTTCAGATCTAGAGAGAACCTCTCTAAGGAGGTTTATAATAATGGAGAAGGAGAAATGGAGGGACCATGCACTTCCTATTCTCACATAGAAAAAGGCTAGAAGCATGAAGAACACTTGGAATTCAAAATTCTAAGTGAGTATCTTGCTGAATATTGGGCAAACCCTAGAGCTCTAGCTTTGCCACAATTTATTCAGCAAAAAGAAGAAATAACACCCCTCAGCTATGGGATGATGAGAGGCAATAGGTTTCTATTGTCCACATTTGATGGATCACTCACATGTGCAGTAGAATTTTGGGTGAAGAAGCTAGAGGCTTTCTTCCTGCTACATCCTGTCATAGACAGAGAGGTTGTAGAAATTACAGCACTGCACCTTGAAGGTGAAGCAAAATATTGGTTGATCAGCCATCTAAGCCACACAAGGGTTTCTACTCTTGTTGAGTTTTCTCAAAGATTGATCGAGAGATTTGGCACAAGGAGGGAGGAACCCTCACCACCAGTTAATGAGGCATGTACCAGCATTGTTGAGTCCATGGAGGAGCAGCCTTCATCTTCAACAGTTTGGGAGGCCAACACTCTATTAGGGGAATTTTGAGGTCTAAAATGGGCCTCCTAAGAAAAATGTACAATAAAATTTCATTTTATGAGAACCAATCACATTTTAGGGGATGACAAAATCCCTAATGGTTGAGGTGGAATTTCTTGAGTTAAAGGTACTTACTTGTCACATTCTCAATGGTGGATAAAAACTCATGGTTAGCCATGGTAGTGCTCTAAGTACTTTTAAAGTCAAAGTAAAGTACTCATAATAAATTTCATTTCACACTTTTTGAATAAAAATATATTATTATCATTTAATATTTTTTGAAAGAAACAATGCATATCCCTATACATTTATTATATTATATTATATTATTTTTATATAGTATATTAATTACATATTATTATACAATTTAAATAATACAAATTCTAATTAATAGAATATAATATAATTAAGAATTTATAAATTTATATTTATATTTATATTTTAATTTATTTAAGTACAAAGGACAAATGCATTAGTTGTTCAATGATAATGAATTTTTCCTGAAAAAATCATTCTTATTTATAGTCACATCAATACAATTTTTTTATTAATTTTATTTTGGTACAAATTTTGAATTGAATTTAGCTATGGTTACATGGATTTTGGTGCAAAAAGTGAATTGAAAATTCATAAATAATATTTTATTGGTTTAGCTATTATTTTATTATTTCCTTCGGAGGCCCACTTTAGACCTCAAAATTCCCCTAATGCATGAGGAGGAAACTCTTGCAGCCTTGCAAGGAGCTTCCACATTTCACCAAAGTATGATTTAAAATCCATCTCTTGTCATTTCAGCAAACATTTTGGATGGGTCTATATCATTTCATGCAGTTGATCTAGAGTAGCAGAATAACACTACGCTGAGCAATGATGGAGAAAGGAGGAATCATTCCTCATGTGAGCATTCAGAGAGCAGCTTCATTCAGGGAGCCATGGAGGAAGCAGTGAGAAGGAGTAGACATCTGGAGATAAGAAACTCTTTCTCCTCTCTAGATGACACTCTCTCAATGAGCATGCCACGGCTCAAAGAGAGACTTCTACTTGCAACAGATCCAAAACCTCTTTGGTTTTAGAAGGACATGCATGAGGAGGAGATATCCCAGAGAGATTTCAGTAGAGGTGCACTCCCACACATCATGGAGTGCAAGATTCTTCATCGGTTTGAGGAGGAACTTCCCTTCTCACAGGAATAGATAGTAGATGGAGGACATCTTCGGATGGATAACATCTCTCATGACTCTGTTAGACATCCCTTGAGCCATGCACATCATGATGGGAGGTTTTTTCCTACCACCTATTTGGATCCTCATAGGGTCAAATTGATCCTCGGGAAGATTTCATTTCAAGATCCCATGAAGTGCAGCAATCTGATTTGGGATGATGGTAGCTCTCATGGGAAGAGTAACAAGATGAAGGATGGAATGAGACATCCACAATTGGTTGAGTGGATGTGGATGGAGAGCAAGAAGCTGGTAAGCTACTTGCAGATTTATGATACCGGTCAGTAGGGGGCTTGGCTAAGCTGGTTAGTCTTGAAGGAGTTTGGCCATCACTTGGCATACACTCTTTCCAAGGGTATGAGGATGGAGATGTGGCAGGATGTTGGCATCATGGAACAACAAATAGTATGGGTGCATAGTTATGATGCAACATTCATGTCATTCACTATGTCTTCATCACATATCTTGTATGATGAGAGCATGAGGAGGCAGCAAAAAAAATTGTTGCTGGGGTCACTCTTTGGAGAGCAAGGGAAAATTTGCTCTCATTTATTTTATGATGTTGCAGGATTAGGAGATGGCACTATCATGATGCAGAGGGGACACTCCTTGACCTTTGATGATCAGGAATTACTTCCACCTTGGGAGAAATTCCATAGTTGCAGCAACATTATTGGAGGATTTCCCATCTATGCTGGAGAAGCTGATGGCAACAACGATGTGCCACTTAGAGATTATTTAGTGCCTCATGTAGAGGAAGGAGGAGCTCTTGCTCCAGGTAGAGGGATTCTTGCATCTTTGCAAGGAAGTCTCCAGGATCTCATGAGTAGAGATAAAGGCACAACTCATGTTTTGCATGTGCCATTGTTGAGGAGGTGTAGAACCATGGAGACACAAGGAGAAGATAGGGAGGATAACCATCATGGTGTGATGAGAAGCACACATCCCTGTCTATTTTATGAGGTTGATGCACCTAAGGAGGTGATTGGATTGCCCAGTGGAAGCATGGACAGACTTGTTCATTCATATATGCAGTCACCTTTTGATGATGATGTCTCATTGCATGGAGACATTTTTCCGGGGAGACCACTGGACCAGTAGAGGAGGAGGGATGCTTCACATGATGAGGCACCATTATTTGATCTCAGAGGAGTGGCGACCTTGGGAGATAACCATATGATAGATGTTCTTCATGAGGAATCATAAGAGTTTTCACTATGGAGGATAAATCCATGTTGGAACTCTGGGTTGTTGGTGGAGTATTCCCAGGATCATCTTTCTTGCATGATATTGACAGATCAGCATATGAGGAGATGCATAGATAATGTGCAGATGGAGAAGATACATAACTCTTTGGAGGAGTTAGCACAGCCACCTCTTTCCTTTTTAAGGATGAGAGCAGACTCATTTTTGAGCCACTCCATTTGCATGAGCAGAAATTATGGTAAGGGTATTGCTTATTTTCATGATGATTTGTATATTCATACCTTAACCATATATGTACAAGATGTTGCTCCTAGGAGGAGCATTCTTCTTTCTAGACCCCATGGTCTACTTAAGGCCATGAGCACTATTGGTAGCCACTCCCTAGGATGACTTGGGAGGAAAATTTATTTTGGAGAACACACTCACCTTGCACCATACATCATTCACTTTCTCCATACATTTGAGGAGAGTAGGACAACAAGCAAGTGGTTGAGAAGCCACACTTTTTGTCATACTATTTTGCAGTTGAGGGTCAAACTGCATTAGTTACTATTGAGGGACCATTTTCCTTCTCCCTTGCCACACATTGCAGCAAGAAATGTTCTCATTATGGTTCATTATGTTGTTGTTGTCTTTATGTTTGTTGAGAGCATGATTGGGGGAATGGCACATTGGGTGGATGTGTCCCTTGGGGGAAAGATCTCCCACATTATTTTCATTGCATGTTATAATGGGAGCATGAGAGCACATATGGCCACTACAGCAATACCTTTGTTTCCGTTTGAGGTGAGCCATATGGTTGATTGGATGCCATATGATGATTACTTCCAACTCATCACATATGAGATGGATTGGGACAGCATGTTTCATAACGTTGGAGAAGAGATCCTTGGAGGTCTAGTCTTCATTTTTCCACTTGAGGGAAACATTGTTGCAGCCCAATATCAACATATACTCTACACTTATCCTAAGTTGAGAGGAGGACAATGTGGGGTAGAAAATTTTGTCTACCAAGATCAGATTTTCAGCCCACCTATATTGCAGGAGCCAAAGGTGGAGGATGATTTGTATGAGTTGCCATGTTGGGAGGTAACTCACTTTTTATGTTTGATTGCTTGGGGGATGGAGAGTCTACATGAGGAATATGTTCCTCAACATATTTCAGACTCCATGCCTTGGGTGGAGATTCTTCAGTTCTATCCTTGCAGTTGCTTGAGGACAAGCAACATTTGGGAGGGGAGGACTGTAATATTCCCATTTTAGCACATGGATAAATGCAATATTAAAATGTTTCTTTTATAATATTGCAGCCTGTTATTTCTTAAACCTACCTCAGGTTGAAAGAAGGCAGAGTTCAGGTTAACATCAAACCATGCTCAGTCTGGTAGCTAGCCCTACCAGAACAGGAGAGGGCTCTCTCTGGGTCAATCTCAGCAAAAATAATCGATAAGGCTTGAGATGACTTGAAATAAAGGCTAATTTTAGGCTAGGTATATAAGTAAAAGGATTTGATTTTATTTTGGGGGTTTTTGTTGGATCAAAGGGAAAAGCAGTTTTGGGTTCAGGGATGAGGCCTAGTTTTTGCAGAGTTCTGAATGGGGCAAAGAAGGCAATTGTTTTGATGCTTTGAATTGAATGAATGGATAGTTCAGACCAGTGAGGAGCTGAAGAGGGAAAGAGGCTTTCAAGAATCCTCTTCAAACAGATGAAAACATGGAAAATTAAATGAAACTGAAGGAAGAGCAAAGCAAGCTAATGAATTCCACCTTTATCAATCATTTGTTTAATTTAAGAAGAAAGGAGAAGGGAAATGATAAAAATAAACATAAATGAACTTACAATCACATAGATAAACACACCATCAAAAAATAGAGCCACATGGATCCCAAAGAGTGCTGCAAACCCTGGTCTATTCCTTTGCCAAAATTGCAGAGATGAAATGTACAATGAAGTGCCAAGCAATCCCAAGTGTCCAACCCTGAAAATGACTGAAGAAATACAAGATATAGACATGAATAACTAATCCCCATGCCTCTAGGGGTCTAGCTCATCATTATAGGAGTTGTTTCAACCATATCTAAACTAAGAACTGGAAAATAGGCAATGAAACAACTTGCCTCTATATGATAGGAAACTGATTCATTCACTTACATTTCACTTTTTGGTGAATGAATCTACTAAGATGAGTAAAAATGTGCCAAAATTACATCATAGTCATGAAATTACATCAATTTACATCAATATCTACATGAAAAAGTCAAACTAGCCAAAACTAGGCGAAAATCTGAGCTGCTGAGTGAAAAATAGGCCAAATTTCCCAATGCGTCGCGCCTGAAATCTCTATCCATAGCACAACTTTGAGGCTGATTTGGAGGGCCTTCCCGAAGTCCAAATTGAGTGTAGGATAGATCTTTGGAAATCCCTGCCTGTCTACTTTCCAACCCAAGTGGAATTTCTGAATTTGGTTCCCATTTTCCCCTCCAAAAATCCAATCTCCCAACACTGCTTCCTGTGTGTCCAAAAAGTGGCAGAAAGGCCATTTTTGAGGTGTTTTTGACCCTCTAGGCAACCCAGAACTTGTCAAAATTCTTAGGTAATGTGTAGGCATGCATAAATTTTCATGAAAAATCTAGAAATGCAAATTTTTCCTCCAAAAGAGCTGCCAATTATAAGCGCGCACCAAGTGGCGCTACGTGTCAGGCAGGAAAATCTGTGTTTAGGCCAAAAAAAATCAAAATTGACAAAATTTTTCCAAAATTTCTTGAAATTTGGGCTGAATGTCCACCATCAAGCACTATGTTGGGCCAAAGAAGCTTCAGCCAAAATTTGGAGTTTATCATGCCTTTTGCGACATTTTAGTGCCCTCCTTAACCTTGCTTTCAGGATTTTGATCCTCGCTTTGCAAACATGATTTCGCGCCCAATAATGGTTCTTCATGTGCCTGAGCATGTTATTTTCCTTGTTTTTCTTCTCCAACAGCTTCTCAAGATGAATATTGACCCTCTCAAGCCAATTCTCTCTATCAGCCTCAATCTCCCGCTCAATGGGTGTCATCTCAGTTTGGCTTCTTCGGGCAGCTTGATGGTTCTCACGGATGTTTTGCAATTCCATGATTGTTTTCTGATCCTCCAACTATTTGTTCCACTGCTCCAAGTAATTTATGATCCATTGGGATCTCTGCAATTTGACGGTCAATGTTTCAATCTCCGCCTTCTGCTCCTGAATGGTCTCCCTTAACTTTGAGCTTGGAGAGCTCAAATCCTCATCAATGAGTACAAAATCAGTATCCTGGCCTCCTAAAGGGCTCTCATTCTGCATAGGCATCTTACATTTGTCCTGTACCTGTACCTATGCTGCTGATGATGGCAACGAGACCCCTTCCACCCCAGGTGGAGATAGTACTCGTCGGGCTACTGCAAATAATACTCTAGTGCCTCTATGATAAGTAACCAACACTGGCACACTGATAGGCTCTATCTCGTGACCTTTAGGCTGATGTTAAGGTTCACCTGGCTCATGAAAAACCTTCGGAGGAACTTGAGGAACTGTGAAGAAATCACGAGAAATGAAATCCTCCCATGAAATGCCCTGCAATCTGAGCTGATGTATGACCACAATCTTGATGAGTGCATAGTGATAAATACTGTTGTACTACTACTCGAGAGTTTTCTTCTGCACAAGAGTGGTCATTCTCTCGATATTCTGGCACATGAATTAAGGTATGTTCATCATCCTCACCCTTGTTAAATGCATCAATAACCTAATGTGATAGGCATAGAGGCGTGAAAACCAGCCCTCACGACTGAAATATCTGATAATGAGTTTCGTCAGAGGCGCATAGGATTCCTTCAGGAACCGGAATGGGAACACTCTACTGAGCTGCCTCACAAAGCTAGGCCTGATGTATGGTTAATAATGCACTCTGTCCACCTGTTGTCTTTTGTTCCACTGTTCACCCACATTCGGTATCCCAGTTGCTTGAGAAATGGTTTCTGGTGTCAAAGTGAAATTTACACCAGCAAGATTTACCTGACCATCATGTAAATGCAATACAAACAAACGAGCCAGCTCCTGATGATGATGGATCCTAGCAATCATTTCACAATACTGATAGCATGAATTCTCTCGAAAACATGCCATGGAAAGTGGGCAAGCCTGCAATTGAGTCAATGAGGTGGGATCTTCTCTCACATGTTTTCCACCTTTACAAGGCCTTCTAGGTGCATGTAGCTCAGTGGTAGAATCACTATATTTTTCATATGATGTATCAGTGTCTGTCTCCATGGTGTTTCAAGGTCTATGCAAGATCTATGAGAATTTTGATGCTTTTTTCCTTAATTTCCAAATGTGTGTCAAAGGGGAGGGACTATAGGAGATATAGGGCAATGCGGAAAATGGGGTTTTAATCAAGTGATAATTTTCCTTTTGAAAGCTTTTGATTTGACAAACTTAGGGACAAGGGACAGCCACTGGATTTTTTGGGATTTGGGGAAATTTTGCAAATGAGAATAGGGATAATGGGAATGAGATGGTATGAGTGGCTTTAGGGATTTAAGAGAGATAGGGGAATGGACTGTAGTGATGATATTACAGTGAGGGGGAGGAACAAAAAAGTGGGGAATAGAGTATTTGGCACCACAATTAATTTTAAAACTTCAATTTCAAAACCCTAAGGAGGAATTTTTAACAAGGGTATAGGGTTTATAATTTTGGCATTCAAATTCCCATATTCAATCTCAATCACCACCAAACATTGGTTAATATAAATTACAAAGTCTCATAAACTTACTCGGAGCATAGGAGGCCAAGTCAATTTGAATTTTTGTGGAGCAATGACAAAAATTTGGTTATCAGCCCTGTGCGCCGCCACAGTGGCCCAGTGTGTCGCGCCCTCCTTATGCGCCACGACCGTTCAACTTTACACTGTGTAGAGCAGCCCTATGCGCCGCGCTCAACCAGTGCACCGCGCCCAACGCCCAGTGCGCCGCGACAGTAAAATCACCCACAGTTCCGGCCTTCAAACACTGTTTCGCTTCCTCCACTATTTCTCTTGGCTTCACTCTTGTCTTGGCTTGCAAATGGATTATTGAAACACAAAAATATATTTTATGCCATAGACTTTGATTTTTGATTTTAAAAAAGCCCACTTTTGTAATGTTTGAACTTTGACACTTTTCACATAAACTCTGTTTTTGTTTCCTTTGTGATTTTTAAGCTGAATGACGAATCTCTTGTCTGTCTTTGCAGGGATAGCTGGCATGGTATTTAGCAAAGGTGACCAGGGCTGCGCCTGAAGAACTTTACAACTGAAAAAATTTGAAAATTACATTGCATTTATTACAAAAGGATAAAATAGACAATTTTTCTTCAAAACAGAGTTTTGAAGAGAAATCATTATCAAGCATTATGACGATGAAATTTTTGCGATGAAACCCTATTTCGAACCTCCCTCATGTGCCTGCTGACATTATTAGTCATTTTTAAGACTAAATTAACGAAACCCTAGACCTAATGAGAACGTGAGCCAGCAGGTACAAGACATGAGAAACATGAGTGAAAATATCCTTCCTTCAGACGATCGATGCTCCTAATGGAATGCAAATTAATGAAGTGAATGAGACACCTAAAATGAAATGCAACAAAAGAGATTCTGATCTCTAACGGAGGGATGAAGAGACCGACTCTAACATTGGCCCCAATGGGGATGGTAGCTCCTGGGAGGTGCCAAGAACTACAGATTTCTGGGAGAGTGTGCAGTGCCTTCGTCCATTGGGCTATGGAGTCCATAACTTCGGAAAATCAACACAAGACTGTTGACTCATTTATTGACTGAAAGCTTAACTCAAACTGACTCAACTTTGAGACTGAAATGACTGAAAAACTGACTCGACAAACTCAAACCAAAACTGAAATCCATCTTCAGAATTATAACCTTCACTTCGGGCCCCAAACTGAAGAAAATACCACAGCGCACACTTGCAATGAAACTGAAATAAATGGTATGTACAGTGGCAATGTAATCAGCAGAAAACATCTCAGAAATGATAGCGCTTGAGCAGCCGACCATTGACCAGCCCTCCTGGACAATCTTCCCCGTTCATCTCCTTCAGAAGAAAAGCATTCTGACCTCGATATGCAGCAATTTTAAAGGGTCCTTTCCAGAGATTTTCAAACTTACCGTGCTTACCCTTTTCTTTGTTCCTTGCATCCCATTTCAGCACCACTTCTTCCAATTGAAATTTGTTCGCCTTTGCTTTCCTGTTGTAGATCTTCTTAATTCTCTCCTGCAGCTTGAATGTGTTTTGAAAAAATTCTTCCCTCGTCTGCTGCAAATGGATCATTTGATTTATTCTTCTTTGCATATGATCTTCTTCACTGCCAGCTTCCTGTAGAAGTTTGACCACCGGAACTGCGAGAGAGGTAGGAAACATTGTATCAACTTCATAAACTAACTCAAATGGGGACATACCAATGGATTTCTTCTGACTCACTCGATCTTCCCAAAGTGCATTGACCAGCTTCTTATCCCAATTTTTCTTGTTTATTTCCAGCAACTTTTTAATGATGTTGACCAAAGATTTGTTGGAAGACTCCGCCAATCCGTTGCCTTACGGATGATAAGCGGTTGAGTGTCCCAAAATGATATGATACTTGTCACAAAACTCAATCATCCTTTTTTATTTGAAATTTGTTGCGTTATCAGTGATTAACTTATTCGGGCAACCAAAACGAGACAAAATGTTATTCTCAAGGAAAGAAATTATTACCGAATCCGTAGCTTGCCTGGTGGGAACTGCTTCAATCCATTTCGTGAAATAATCTGTCGTTGCTAGGATCCATCTATGCTGACCTGAAGAAGCGGGATGAATTTCACCAATGAAATCCAAACCCCACTGCTGAAAAGGAGCACTTACCTCAACGGGCTTAAGCGGCAAAGGCTGCAATTTCTGCCTCCCTTCAAAAATATGACATTCGTGACAGCTTTTGACAATTTTATACACATCAGCAAAAAGTGTCAGCCAATAGTATCCCGCTCTCAAAATCTTATTGGCCGTTGTCTTCCAAAAAAGGTGACCGCCACAATCTCCCTTATGAAAATCCTCCATAACCTGCCTTTCTTCTTCTTCCACCAAACAGTTCAGCAAAACACCACCGGGATCTTTCCAATAAAGTGAATTATTCAGAACACAAAACTTAGCAGCCTTCAACTTCATAGTTATACTTTTGTTTCTAGCCATGCCAGGTGGTGGTGACAAATTTTGAAGCACATATACGATATCTGAATACCAAGGAGAAATCACAAAGATGTCTGATACCTGAACTGAAGAACTTTCCTCATTCTCCTCGGACATAGCAGCAATAAGATTGATGTCCAAGGCGTGTAAATTAGATTCAGCCATTAGCTTTGCCAGCCCTTGTCCTTTGATAAGCTTTTTGGGCTTGATCTCCACATCATACTCCAACAAGGCTGCAATCCATCTGCCCCATCTTCCTTCCAGATCTATTTGCACTAAAACATCCTTTACAGCAGCGTTAGGAACATAAGAAATAATATGAGAATGCAGAATATATACTCGAAAATATTTCAACGCTTTCACAAGAGCAAGAGCTTGATTTTCAATGATGTTATATTTCAAGGTTGCATCTCTTATAGTACGGCTGAAAAAATCAATTGGTTTCTCATGCCCATCTCTTTTCTGCATTAACACTGCTGCCATAGTATGCTCCGAAGAAAATGAAAACAAAATAGAATCCTGAGTGTAATCCGGGCTGATCAAAACCGGATCTGAGGAAAAAACCAATTTCACTAGATTGAAAGATTTTACCACCTCCTCACTCCACTTTATTGCATTATCTTTCTTAAGCATATCTGTAATCTCTCTTAAATGTTCAGCAAGGTTAGACACAAAGCGGTGTAGAAAATTCATCTTACCATTAAAAGACTGAATCTCCTTCTTGTTCCGGGGAAGATCAATTTTCTGAATAGCTTCAACTCGTGCTGGGTCAATACAGATGCCATCTTTTGAGATAATATGACCAAGAAGTTTACCCTCATCCATGGCAAACAAACTCTTTTTCGTATTGAGTGACACACCGTACTTTCTGCATCGCTGAAAAAAAAAATTCAGATGGTAAAGGTGCTCTTCATCAGAATTGGAAAAGACCATAAAATCATCAAGATACACAACAAGGAAAACATCTTTCTCATTTGCAAATGCCATGTCCATTGCACGCTGAAATGTCGCACCAGCATTCTTCAAACCGAAAGGCATTTTAGCGTAATGGAAAGTTCCCCACGGAGTGGTGAATGTTGTTTTGTCTCTATCATCCTCATGGACCAGAATTTGGTTATACCCAGAATAACCATCGAGTAGTGACATACGAGATGCTCCAACTACTCGCTGCAATATGTGATCCATTTTGGGTAATGGATAATTGTCTTTCAAAGAAACCTTGTTCAAATTCCTAAAATCAATGCACAAACAAATCCCACCTGTCTTCTTGCGAACGAGCACCAAATTGGAAATCCAATCTGAAAATCTTATAGGAACAATGATACCAGCCATGTATAATCGATTCACCTCCTTCTCAATCGAGGGCAACAATTTCGGATTTATCCTTCTCAACTTCTACAGGAAGGGCTTTTGATTTGGCTTGATAGGAATGGTGTGCTGAATTATATTTGTATCATACGTCTTCAAATATGAATAGTCCCAAGCAAATGCATCAGCAAAAGAAGACAAAAAACTAACATACTTTGCTTTTACCTCAGGTGGCAATGCTTTGGATAACTTCACCATCTTTGGATTCTCAGCTGATCCAATGTTCACGTCTTCAACTCCCTTTTCGGTTGGCCGCAAGGTTGGTTTTCTAGCTACGTCATCTTGATCAAAAATCTCTTCTAAAGGTATCAAACCCTTAGGAATGACATTATCTTTCAGTTGTAATACTTCCATCTAATTTACTTGCACATCAGCCTCACCATCATCATATTCTATGTCAATCGAAGTCTCTTTGAATTTGCCTTTGTTTTGCAGAAATTCATCAATCTCATCATCATCTTGGAATACTTGCCAATGCCTTTGGTTGTCCGGGACAGTTGGACGATGTTTCACATGGATTTCAAACTTGTTACTTGATTTCATTGGGATGTTCAAATTACTTGCTGCCTTAGCAAGAGCATCTGCAATACCATTCTGAATACGAGGGATACAATTCAAAGTATAGTCTGAAAATAGCTTCAAGATATCAAGAACAGCATTTTGATAAGCCCGCATTCGAGGATGCTTAGCTTGAAATTCACCCTTAACTTGCTTAATTACCAACTCGGAGTTGCCATACACTGCAATTATCTTAGCATTCAACTTTCTAAGTATTTTCAGACCAGCAATCAAAGCTTCATATTCTGCTTCGTTATTCGAACAATCAAATGCTAATTTGTAAGAACAGACCCTCACATTACTCGGTACCTTATTTGGAGCGGAAAAAGGACTACGTACCCAAATACCAATTCCATCACCATCACTTCCAATGGCACCATCGAAATCCATAGTCCATAAACCATCTTCATCTTCTTCCAAGTGCTGAAATTGTGTTTGTTCTATTATTTCTTCTTGCTATCCATCAACTTTCTGCTGCTGTTGGGCGACTGATTGCTCAGCGGAACTCTCAGTTTCTTGCCTTTCTTTCATCAAAACTTCTCTGAAATTTTTTGTGATCTCCGGAATATCCTCTGCTTCAACTAACTGACTATCTACATCATTGAAACTATCTGAATACAACACAAAAGACTCTAAATCTGTATGTACATAATTTATCGGATGATTTACCGGTTTCTCCTTGCTGGTGATCATATACTTCATTTTTTTCTCCCGATATAATCTTCTCATCTGACCGAACACAGGAATGGTAGCATAGGAGAAATCAAGCTGTAATTTTCCCTTCAACTTCGCTCCCCAAGATCTGGAAAGAAGCATGCCAAATCTAGGAGGAATGTCAGCCACAACCACATCCATCAAAATTTTCTTCGTTGGAATCTGATCTAAACTAACCAACAAATATTTGATGAGCCCGATGCATCTTACTCTACTGGAATCAAAAGAATAAATATCATGATATTTCCTAGTGATGTCCAATCCCAATTTCTCCATGATCGCCCTCGGCATGAGATTATGGGAAGCTCCAGAATCAAACATGGTGTTATGCAACACAAAATCATGCAATCTGAGACTGATATAAAAAGGGGGCACATCGCTATCGGGAGACTCACCATCCAATGTTGGGCCAAAGATCAACTCAGGTTGATCATCTTCCACATTCACCATATCAGACATTGGATCGAAATTCAAAATTTTAGAGACTTGACCCTTGTAGCTGCTATTTCTCATTAACTCAGTCAAAGGAATGGAAACTTTTAACTTAGCAATCTCACTCTCTAAGCTAAAAGCTGAAGTTTTTTCTACCTCTTTGTTGGAGCATCCTTCTTTTCAACTTTTTCCTTTGATACAATTGGCTGATTTGATTTTTCATTTGCTGCTGGAGACTTGCTTGTAGTAGGATCAGCTACATTCTTTCCCTTCTTCTGTGCAATGGGTTCGTCATTCTTTGGTGCTGAAACTTCCTTTCTCTTTTGGATAGGGTTGATAGGCACATCTCTGTTTCTAATTGAAATTTGTCGCTGCTAGGAGGACAAAGCATTCATATAACCTCTCTGATACTCATCCGACTCTTCTTCAAGAGCTGCATCATTTGCCAATATAAAATCATTATCCTTTTGTTCAGCTGAATTTTATGCATACTCATCGGTGATAAAGGTTGGCATATCATCAGGGGTAAAAAAGTGATTTTCTTCTCCAATTACATTATTTTCATCATCTGATTCAGGGCCAACAAAATTCTACTGTAAAGGAGTTTTTACCTGTTGTTGTGCCGGCGGTTCTTGTGCTCGTTGCTCTCGTTGTTTGATCCGGAATTGTGGTTGCTGCTGTCCACGGAAATTTGGATTTCTGATCTGCGGTTTGGGCTTATCAAGTGTCAGTCTTTCAATCATCTTTTCCACCTTGCGAGGTACTTGATCTGACATAGAAGCTTCTTCCTTTATGGCGACTTTATTTTCTGTTCTCAATCTAGCCCTCTTGTCATTCAAATTAGCTTCAACACTCACTGCAATTTTCTGCATCTCCTCCAAAGTGGGCGGATCTCTTTCTCGTAATGAATAGGCCATGTCCAGATCAAAACCATCCGGAAATTTTAACAAAGCTGACTTCCTAGATGGCCTTAAATCATCAGGAATTGCATTATAAACCGCATTGAATCTGATACAATAGTCTTGGACTGACTCACCTACATTGCACTTGATCTTGGTATATTCAGAAGTGATCTGAAGAGGATCTTTATTTACTTCCCACCGATCTAAAAATTGTCTCTACAGTTCGGCCAATGTGGCAATACTTCTAGGCTGCAAAGCTCTGAACCATTTTCTCACTTCGCCTCCAAAATTTTGTACAAACAATCTCATGGTCACATTTTCTTCATCGATTTCATGAAGATAAAAGAAGTCTGCCATTCTATCAATATGCTGCTGAGCAGGAACACTTTGAGGAGTGCCATCAAACAATGGGATCTTACTTTGATAATCAGCGAGCATAGCATCCAAGTTTGGAGGCAAGACAAGGGGTGAGAATCTAGCATCCATTGCTCTTGGTGGATTTACAATCTGTCTTGGAGAAACAGGTGGCGTAGGAGCAGTAGATGTATGAGGTGTATGTGGCGTGGATGGAGGCGATACTACTGCAGATTTTTTATCAGAAGTAGATGGTTGCACGGGAATGGTAGGAATGAAAGGAGGTTCGGTATGAACTTGTGAATCAGAAGTAACTGCTGATGACCCAAGAGTTTGAGATGTAGATTCTATAAACTCAGGAATGTTTGTTGCCACAATGGAGTTTTAAATATTCAAAATGTAACTATCAATGGATTTATTAGCATGTTCAATTTCAAGATACTTGATAAACTCGAGATTTATGACAGTAGAACCAATCGCACTTTCAGACTTAGTCTCAAACAACGAAAACTCAAATTGCTCGTCAAATTCAATATCTTCAAGGTATTCAAACACAGCGGGTCATGAAAAAGATTTGAAAAGGGGAATCATGGGACTTTCTCTACGATGGATTCTTGAAATCAGATTAGGATTCTCATACACTGGAGGTGGATCGGGATCCGGATTTTCTCTAGTATGTCTTCTGGAAGCCAGTGTGTTGGATTTATTTCAAAATCAAAGTGACAAAACAAACTTGTTCAGCCTATCAAATTCTAGACTCATCACCCAAAATTCCAGAACGATCTGATGTACTGGGGCAATTCACAAGTTAAGTGTCACGTTCACAAGCTAGACCGGAGATTGACTGAAGCAGTGTTTATCTACTTTCGTTGATGCAAAGCAAGAGCATTTCGAAGGCTACCTGGCATAACTTCACGCTCCGTCTGTAGCTTATAAAACAAATAACACCCACAAGAAAACCATTTTATTCCCCAGTATGGTCGCCACTATTTTATTGCCTAAATCTACCTCAGGCTAAAGGAAGGCAGAGTTCAGGGTAACATCAAACCACGCTCAGTCTGGTAGCTAGCCCTACCAAATAAAAGCTAATTTTAGGCTAGGTATATAAGTAAAAGAGTTTGATTTTGATTTTGAGGGTTTTTGTTGGATCAAAGGGAAAGGCAGTTTTGGGTGCGGGGATTAGGCCTAGCTTTTGCAGAGTTCTGATTGGGGCAAGGAAGGAAATAGTTTGATGCTTTAGATCGAGTGAATGGATGGATCAGACCAGTGAGGAGATGAAGAGGGCAAGAGGATCTCAAGAGTCCTCCTCAAACAAATGAAAACATGGAAAATTAAACAAAACTGAAGGCAGAGCAAAGCAAGCTACTGAATTCCACCTTTAAACACTGATTTGTTTAATTCCACATAAACATCAGTGAACTTACAATTAAATAGATAAAAATACCATCAAAACACAGAGCCACATGGATCCCAAAAAGTGCTGCAAACCCTGGTCTATTCCTTTGCCAAAAGTGCAGAGATGAAATGTACAATGAAGTTCCAAGCAATCCCAAATGTCCAACCCTGAAAATGATTGAGAAAATACATCATATAGACAAGCCTAACCCATTCCCATGCATCTAGGGGTTGAGCTCATCATTCTAGGAGCTGTTTCAACCATATCTAAACTAGGAACTAGAAAATAGGCAATGAAACAACTTGCCTCCATATGCTAGGAAACTGATCCATTCACTTACATTCCACCTTTTGGTGAATGAATATTCTAGAATGAGTAAAAATGTGCCAAAATTACATCATGGACATGAAATTACATTAAGGTTCATAAAAATTACATGAAAAAGTGAAATTGGCCAAGACTAGGTGAAATTTTGAGCTGCTGAGTGAAAAATAGGCCAAAATTCTCTATGCGCCGCGCCTGGAATCTGTATGCGTAGCACAAGTTTGGACCTGATTTTGAGGCCCTTCCCGAAGTCCAAATTGAGCTCATGATAGCTCGTTGGAAAGCCCTGCCTGTCTCATTTCCAAAAAAAGTAGAATTTCTAGATTTGGTTTCCATTTTTCCCTCCAAAAGTTCAATCTCCCAACACTGCTTCCTGTCAGTGCAGAAAGTGGCAGAAAGGCCATTTTTAGGGTGTTTTTGACCCTTAAGGCAACCCAGAAATTGATGAAATCCTTAGGTAATCCATATTCATACATAAATTTTCATGAAAAACTTATAAATGCAAATTTCCCCCCCTGAAGAGCTGCCAATTATAAGCGCGCGCCAAGTGGCACTACGCGTCGGGCAGAAAAACCTGTTTTGTGACCAAAAAATTCAAAATTGACAAATTTTTTCCCAAATTCCTTGAAATTTGGGCTGAAGGTCCCTGATCAAATTCTATGCTCAGCCAAATAATCTTCGACCACGATTTAGAGCCTATCATGTTTTTTGCGACGCTTCAGTGCCCTCCTCAACCTTGACTTCAAGATTTTAATCTTTGCTTTGCAAACATGCATGCGAGCCCAATTGTGGTTCTTCATGTGCGTGAGCATGTTATTCTCTTTTTTTTCCTTCTCCAATAACTTCTCAAGATGAATGTTGACCCTCTCAAGCCAAGTCTCTCTATCAACCTCGATCTCACGCTCAATAGGTGTCATCTTGGATGGGCTTCTTTGAGCAGCTTGCCAGTTCTCACGAATGTTTTGCAACTCCATGATCGTCTGCTGATCCTCCAACTGTTTGTTGCACTACTCCAAATATTTTATGATCCACTGAGCTCTCTACAACTTGTCATTCAATGTATCGATTTCAACTTTCTGCTCCTGAATGATCTCTCTCAGTTTTGAGCTTGGAGACCTCAAATCTTCATCAATCAATATGAAATCAGTATCTCGGCATTCTGAAGGGCCTTCATCCTGGATGGGACTTTTTCCTCTGTCCTATACCTGTGCTGTTGATGATGGCAATGAGACCCCTTCCACCCGGGTGGAGATAGTACTCGTCGGCCTGCTGCAAACAATACTCTCGTGCCTCTCTGATAAGTGACATACACTGGCACACCGATAGGCTCTATCTTGGGACCTTCAAACTGATGTGAAGGTTCACCTGGCTCATGAAAAATCTTCGGAGGAGGCTGACGGGCTATGAAGAAGTCACGGGAAATGAAATCTTCCCATGCAATTCCCTGCAATCCAAGCTGATGTACAACAATGATCTTGATGAGCGCATAATGGTAAATGTTGTTGTACTGTTGCTTGGGAGTCTTCTTCTGCACAAGAGTAGTCATCCTCTCGATGTTGCGGCACATGAAATACGGTATGTTCATCATCCTCACTCTCGTGAAATGCATCAATAATCTGATGTGGTATGCATAGAGGTGTGAAAACCGGCCTTCACAACTGAAGTATCTGATAATGAGTCTCATCAAAGGCACATAGGATTCCTTCAGAAACCAGAATGGAAATACCCTGCTGAGTTGTCTCACATAGCTAGGCCTGATGTAAGGTTCATAATGCACTCTGTCCACCTGTTGTCTCTTGTTCCACTCTTCACCTACATTCGGTATTCTTGTTGCCTAAGAAATGGTTTCTGGTGTCAAGGTGAAGTTTACACCAGCAAGAGTTACTTGACCATCATGCAAATGTAAAACAAACAACCGGGCTAACTCGTGATGATGTTGAATCTGAGCAATCATCTCACAGTACTGATAACATGAATGCTCTCAAAAACATGCCATGGAAAGTGGGCAGGCTTGCAACTGGGTCAAAGAGGTGGATTCTTCTCTCACATGTTTTCCACCTTTACGAGGCCTTCTCGGTGCATGCAACTCAGTGGTAGAGTCACTGTCTTGTTCATATGATGAATCTGTGTCCATCTCCATGGTGTTGCAAAGTATATTTCAAGTGTATGTTTGGTTTGTTGAGGTGAAAACAAGACTTTGGTGTATTTTGCCTCCAATTTCCAAATGTGTGCCAAATAGGAAAGGACTGTGGTAAATATGGGCAGTGGGTATAATGGAGCTTTGTCAAGTGAAATTAAGGTGTAGTAACAGTCACTTAACAGTGTTTGGGAATATGGGGTTTGGTGATTTTATAAGTGAATTGAGAGAAGGAGAGTGATAGGGAATGGTAGGGTTTGGGGATAGGGATAATAGGACTTGGGGATGAGTGGTTTTGGGATATAGGGGAATAGGGGATTGACAATGCTGATATGAAAATGAGGGGGAAAGGACAAACAAAATCAAACCATAGGAGCTAGGGTTTATAATTTCACCAATCAAACTCTTATATCCTTCCCTCCAAACAACACCAAACACAAGCTAATAGCAATGGCAAGGTCAGTCGAACTTACTCGGAGCAAAAGAGATTGAGTCGTTTTGATTTTTGGAAGCAGTGATGAGATTTTTTTCTTGACAGCTCTGTGCACTGCGCAAAACCCAGTGCATCGCACCTAACGAGTGCGCCACGCACGTTATATTTTGCAAAGGAAGGAGCAGCTCTATGCGTCGCGCCTTCTCCCAACGTGCTGCACAACAACTCCAATACACAGTCCAGCCTCTAACTCATGGTTTTCACTCTTCCACACTTCAACTCGGCTTCTCTCTTATCTTTGGCGTGAAAATGAAATTTGAACGTTGAAAATATCTTATATATCAATGCATTTTGATTTTTCATTTTGACCAACCCACTTTTGTAATGTTGCAGAACTTTGGCACTTTCACATTTTTAATACAAATTCTATTTTTTGTTTCCACTTTGACCTTTTTGACTTGAATGATGAAACTTTTGTCAAGTTTTTGTAGGGATGTCTGACATGGAATTTGGAAAAGGCGACCAGGGCTGTGCTTGAAGAATTTTACAACTGAAATTTTTTGAAAATATACATGGTATTTATTACAAAAGACGAAATTGACGATTTTTCTTCAAAACAGAGTTTTGAAGAAAAGTCAAGATCTTACATTATAACGATGAAATTTTTGAAATGAAAACATTATTTTGAACGTCCCTCTATACCTGTTGGCATTATTAGACACTTTGAAGACTAAATTTGCGAAACCCTAGACCTAATGAGACTAAAAACCCTAAAAAAACTCTTTGCCCACCAGAAGACCAAGCACTGACTGTCATTGACTGTAAAATGATTTTGATGGACTTTGATGAAAAAACGTGAGCTAGTAGGTACAAGACATGAGAAACATGAGTGAAAATATCATACCGTCAGACGATCGATGCTCCTAATGGAATGCAAATGATTGAAGTGAATGAGACACCTAAAATGAAATGCAACAAAATAAATTTTGATCTCTAATGGAGGGATGAAGAGAACGACTCTAACATTGGCTCCAATGGGGATGGTAGCTCCTGGGAGGTGCCAAGAACTATAGATTTCTGGGAGAGTAGGCAGTGCCTTCGTCCATTGGGCTATGGGAGTCCATAACTTCGGAAAATCAACACAAGACTGTTGACTTATTTATTGACTGAAAACTTAACTCAAACTGACTCAACTTTGAAACTGAAATGACTGAAAAAACTGACTCAAAAAAACTCAAACCAAAACTGAAATCCATCTTCAAAATTATAGCCTTCACTTCGGACCCCAAACTGAAGAAAAGACCACAGTGCACACTTGCAATGAAACTGAAATAAATGGTATGTACAGTGGCAATGTAATCAACAGAAAACATCTCAGAAATGATACCGCTTGAGCAGCCGACCATTGACCAGCCCTCCTAGACAATCTTCCCCGTTCATCTCCTTCAGAAGAAAAGAATTTTGACCTCGATATGCAGCAATTTTAAAGGGTCCTTTCCAAAGATTTTCAAACTTACCATGCTTACCATTTTCTTCTTTCCTTGCATCCCATTTCAACACCACTTCTTCCAATTGAAATTTGTCTGCCTTTGCTTTCCTGTCGTAGATCTTATTAATTCTCTCCTGCAACTTGAATGTGTTTTGAAAAAATTCTTCCCTCATCTGCTGCAAATGGATCATTTGATTTATCTTCTTCACTACCAGCTTCCTGTAGAAGTTTGACCACCAGAACTGCGAGAGAGGTAGGAAACACTGTATCAACTCCATAAACTAACTCAAAGGGGGGCATACCAATGGATTTCTTCTGACTCACTCAATCTGCCCAAAATGCATTGACTAGCTTCTTATGCCAACTTTTCTTGTTTATTTCCAACAACTTTTTAATGATGTTGACCAAAGATTTGTTGGAAGACTCCGCCAATCTGTTGCCTTGCGGATGATAAGCGGTTGAGTTTCCCAAAATGATATGATACTTGTCACAAAACTCAATCATCCTTTTTGATTTGAAAGCTGTTGCGTTATTAGTGATTAATTTGTTCGGGAAACCAAAACAAGACAAAATGTTATTCTCAAGGAAAGAAATTATTATCGAATCCATAGCTTGCCTGGTGGGAATTGCTTCAATCCATTTCGTGAAATAATCTGTCAATGTTAGGATCCATTTATGCTGACCTGAATAAGCGGGATAAATTTCGCCAATGAAATCCAAACCCCACTGCTGAAAAGGAGCACTTACCTCAATGGGCTTAAGCGGCAAAGGCTACAATTTCTGCCTTCCTTCAAAAATCTGACATTCGTGACAGCTTTTGACAGTCTTATACACATCAGCAAAAAGTTTCGGCCAATAGTATCCCGCTCTCAAAATCTTATTGGCCATTGTCTTCCAAAAAAGGTGACCGCCACAATCTCCCTTATGAAAATCCTCCATAACCCACTTTTCTTCTTCTTCCACCAAACAGTTCAGCAAAACACCACCGGGATCTTTCTAATAAAGTGAATTATTCAAAACACAAAACTTAGCAGCCTTCAACTTCAGATTTCTACTTTTGTTTCTAGCCATGCCGGGTAGTGGTGACAAATTTTGAAGCACATATACAATATATGAATACCAAGGAGAAAGCAAAAAGATGTCTGATACCTGAATTGATGAACTTTCCTCATTCTCCTCGGACATAGCAGCAATAAGATTGATGTCCAAGGCGTGTAAATTAGATTCAGCCATTATCTTTGCCAGCCCTTGTCCTTTGATAAGCTTTGTGGGCTTGATCTCCACATCATACTCCAACAAGGCTGCAATCCATCTACGCCATCTTCCTTCCGGATTTGTTTGCACTAAAACATCCTTTATAGCAGCGTTAGGAACATAAGCAATAATATTAGAATGCAGAATATATACTCGAAAATCTTTCAACGCTTTCACAAGAGCAAGAGCTTGATTTTCAATGATGTTATATTTCAAGGCTGCATCTCTTATAGTACGGCTGAAAAAAGAAATTGGTTTCTCATGCCCATCTCTTTTCTGCATTAACACCACTTCCATAGTATGCTCTGAAGCAAATGAAAACAAAATAAAATCCTGAGTGTAATCCGGGCTGATCAAAACCGGAGCTGAGGAAAGAACCAATTTCACTAGATAGAAATATTTTACCACCCCCTCACTCCACTTTACTGCATTATCTTTCTTAAGAATATCTGTAATCTCACTTAAATGTTCAGCAAGGTTAGGCACAAAGCGGCATAAAAGACTGAATCTCCTTCTTGTTCCGGGGAAGATTGATTTTCTGAATTGCTTCAACTCGAGCTGGGTCAACACGGATGCCATCTTTTGAGATAATATGACCAAGAATTTTGCCCTCATCCATCGAAAACAAACTCTTTTTTGGATTGAGTGACACATCGTACTTTCTGCATCGCTGAAAAACAATTTTCAGATGGTAAAGGTGCTCTTCATCAGAATTGGAAAATACCATCAAATCATCAAGATACACAAGGAAAACATCTTTCTCATTTGCAAATTCCATGTCCATTGCACGCTGAAATGTCGCACTAGCATTCTTCAAACCAAAAGGCATTTTAGCGTAATGGAAAGTTCCCCACGGAGTGGTGAATGTTGTTTTGTCTCTATCATCCTCATGGACCAGAATTTGGTTATACCCGGAATAACCATCGATTAGTGACATACGAGATGCTCCAACTACTCGCTGCAATATGTGATTCATTTTGGGCAATGGATAATTGTCTTTCAAAGAAACCTTGTTCAGATTCCTAAAATCAATGCACAAACGAATCTCACCTGTCTTCTTGCGAACGGGCACCAAATTGGAAATCCAATCGGAAAATCTGATAGGAACAATGATACCAGCCTTGTATAATCGATTCACCTCTTTCTCAATCGAGGGCAACAACTTCGGATTTATCCTTCTCAACTTCTTCCTAAAGGGCTTTTGATTTGGTTTGATAGGAATGGCGTGCTGAATTATATTTGTATCATACGTCTTTAAATCTGAATAGTCCCAAGCAAATACATCAGCAAAAGAAGACAACAAAATAACATACTTTGCTTTTACCTCCAGTGGAAATGCTTTGGATAACCTCACCATCTTTGGATTCTTAGTTGTTCCAATGTTTACGTCTTCAACTCCCTTTTCGTTTGGCCGCAAGGTTGGTTTTCTAGCTACGTCATCTTGATCAAAAAGTTCTTCTAAAGGTATCAAACCCTTAGGAATGACATTATCTTTCAACTGTAATACTTCCATCTGATTTAATTGCACATCAGGCTCCATGTCAATTGAAGTCTCTTTGAATTTGCCTTTGTTCTGCAGAAATTCATCAATCTCATCATCATCTTGGAATACTTGCCAATGCCTTTGGTTGTCCGGGACAGTTGGACGATGTTTCACATGGATTTCGAACTTGTTACTTGAGTTCATTGGGATCTTCAAATTGCTTGCTGCCTTAGCAAGATAATCTGCAATACCATTCTGAATACGAGGGATACAAGTCAAACTATAGTCTGAAAACAGCTTCAAGATATCAAGAGCAACATTTCGATATGCCTGCATTCGAGGATGCTTAGCTTGAAATTCACCCTTCACTTGCTTAATTACCAACTCGAAGTCGCCATACACTGCAATTCTCTTAGCATTTAACTTTCTAAGTATTTTCAAACCAGCAATCAAAGCTTCATATTCTGCTTCGTTATTCGAACAATCAAATGCTAATTTGTAAGAACAAACCCTCACATTACTCAGTACCTTATTTGGAGCGGAAAAAGGACTACATACCCAAATACCAATTCCAACACCATCACTTCCAATGGCACCATCGAAATCCATAGTCCATAAACCATCTTCATCTTCTTCCAAGTGCTGAAATTGTGTTTGCTCTGTTATTTTTGCTTGCTATCCATCAACTTTCTGCTGCTGTTGGGTGGCTGATTGCTCAGCGGAACTCTCAGTTTCTTGCCTTTCTTTCATCAAAACTTCTCTAAAATTTTCTGTGATCTCCAGAATATCCTCTTCTTCAACTAACTGACTGTCTACATCATTGAAACTATATGAATACAACATAAAAGACTCTAAATCTGTATGTACATAATTTATCGGATGATTTACCGGTTTCTCCTTGTTGGTGATCATATACTTCATTTTTTGCTCCCGATATAATCTTCTCATCTGACCAAACACAGGAATGGTGGCATAGGAGAAATCAAGCTGTAATGTTCCCTTCAACTTCGCTCCCCAAGATCTGGAAAGAAGCATGCCAAATCTAGGAGGAATGTCAGCCACAACCACATCCATCAAAACGTTCTTCGTTGGAATCTGATCCAAACTAACCACCAAATATTTGATGAGCCCGATGCATCTTACTCTACTGGAATCAAAAGAATAAAGATCATGATATTTCCTAGTGATGTCCAATCCCAATTTCTCCATGATCGCCCTCGGCATGAGATTATGGGAAGCTCCAGAATCAAACATGACATTACGCAACACAAACTCATGCAATCTGAGACTGATATAAAAAGGAGGCACATCGCTATTGGGAGAATCACCATCCAATGCTGGTCCAAAGATCAACTCAGGTTGATCATCTTCCACATTCACCATATCAGACATTGGATCGAAATTCAAAATTTTAGAGACTTGACCCTTGTAGCTACTATTTCTCATTAACTCAGTAAAAGGAATGGAAACTTTTAAACTAGAAATCTCACTCTCTAAGCTAAAAGATGAAGTTTTTTCTACCTCTTTGGCTAGAGCATCCTTATTTTCAACTTTCTCCTTCGATACAATCGGCTGATTAGATCTTTCATTTGCTGCTGGAGACTTTCTTGTAGTAGGATCAGCTACATCTTTTCCCTTCTTTTGTGCAATGGGTGCGTCATTCTTTGGTGCTGAAACTTCCTTTCTCTTTTGGATAGGGTTGATAGGCACATCTCTATTTCTAAGTGAAATTTGTCGTTGTTGGGAGGACAAAGCATTCATATAACCTCTCTAATACTCATCCGACTCTTCTTCAAGAGCTGCATCATTTGCCAATATAAAATCCTCATCCTTTTGTTCAGCTGAATTTTCTGCATACTTATCATCGTCGGTGATAAAGGTTGGCATATCATCAGGGGTAAAAAAGTGATTTTCTTCTCCAATTACATTATCTTCATCATCTGATTCAGGGCCAACAAAATTTTGCTGTAAAGGAGTTTTTACCTGCTGTTGTCCACGGAAATTTGGATTTCTAATCTACGGTTTGGGCTTATCAAGTGTTATTCTTTCAATCATTTTTTCTACCTTGCAAAGTACCTGATTTGACGTAAAGCTTCTTCCTTTATGGCGACTTTCTTTTCTGCTCTCAATCTAGCCCTCTTGTCATTGAAATTAGCTTCAACACTCAGTGTAATTTTCTGCATCTCCTCCAAAGTGGGCAGATCTCTTTCTCGTAATGAATAGGCCATGTCTGGATCAAAACCATCTAGAAATTTTAACAAAGCTGACTTCCTAGATGGCCTTAAATCATCAGGAATTTCATTATAAACCGCATTGAATCTGATACAATAGTCTTGGACTGACTCACCTACATTGTGCTTGATCTTGGTATATTCAGAAGTGATATGAAGAGGATATTTCTTTACTTCCCATCGATCTAAGAATTTTCTCTGCGGCTTGGCCAATGTGGCAATACTTCTAGGCTGCAAAGCTCTGAACCATTTTCTCACTTTGCCTCCAAAAGTTTGCACAAACAATCTCATGGTCACATTTTCTTCGTCGATTTCATGAAGATCAAAGAAGTTTGCCATTATATCAATATGCTGCTGATTAGGAACACTTTGAGGAGTGCCATCAAACAATGGGATCTTACTTTGATAATCAGTGGGCATAGCATCCAAGTTCGGAGGCAAGACAAGGGGTGCGAATCGAGCAGCCATGGCTCTTGGTGGATTTATAATCTGCCTTGGAGAAACGGGTGGAGTAGGAGCAGTATATGTATGAGGTGTATGTGGTGTGGATGGAGGCGATACTTTTGTAGATTTTTTATCAGAAGTAGATGGTTGCACGGGAATGGTAGGAATGAAAGGAGGTTGGGTGTGAACTTGTGAATCGGAAGTAACTGCTGATGGCCCAAGAGTTTTAGATGCAGATTCTATGAATTCAGGGATGTTCGTTGCCACAATGGAGTTTTGAATATTCAAAATGTAACTATCAATGGATTTGTTAGCTTGTTCAATTTCAAGATACTTGATAAACTAGGGATTTATGACAATAGAACCAATCGCACTTTCAGACTTAGTCTCAAACAACGACAACTCAAATTGCTCGTCAAATTCAATATCTTCAAGGTATTCAAACACATCGGGACATGAATGAGATTTGAAAAGAGGAATCATGGGACTTTCTCTACGAAGGATTCTTGAAATTAGATTGGGATTCTCATACACTAGAGGTGGATCGAGATCCGGATTTGCTCTAGTATGTCTTCTGGAAGCCAGTGTGTTGGATTTATTTCAAAATCAAAGGGACAAAACCAACTTGTTTAGCCTATCAAATTCTAGACTCATAACCCAAAAGTACAGAACGATCTGATGTACGAGGGAAATTCACAAGTCAAGTGTCATGCTCACAAGCTAGACCGGAGATTGACTAAAGCAGCATTTATCTACTTTCGCTAATGCAAATCAAGAGCGTTTCGAAGGCTACCTGGGATAACTTTAGGCTCCGACTGTAGCTTATAAAACAAATAACACCAACAAGCAAACCATTTTCATCCCCAGTATGGTCGCCAATATGTTATTACCTAAATCTACCTCAGGCTGAAAGAAGGCAGAGTTCAGGGTAACATCAAACCACGCTCAGTCTGGTAGTTAGCCCTACCAGAACAGGAGAGGGCTCTCTCCGGGTCAATCTCAGTGAAAAGTAATCAATAGGGCTTGAGATGACTGAAATAAAAGCTAATTTTAGGCTAGGTATATAAGTAAATGAGTTTGATTTTGATTTTGAGGGTTTTTGTTGGATCAAAGGGAAAGGCAGTTTTGGGTGCGGGGATTAGGCCTAGCTTTTGCAGAGTTCTGATTGGGGCAAGGAAGATAATAGTTTGATACTTTCGATCAAGTGAATGGATGGATCATACTGGTGAGGAGCTGAAGAGGGAAAGAGGATCTCAAGAGTCCTCCTCAAACATATGAAAACATGAAAAATTAAACAAAATTGAAGGCAGAGCAAAGCAAGCTACTGAATTCCACCTTTAAACACTGATTTGTTTAATTTTAGAAGAAAGAGAAGGGAAAATGATACACATAAACATCAGTGAACTTAAAATTACATAGAGAAAAACACCATCAAAACAAAGAGCCACATGGATCCCAAAAAGTGCTGCGGACCCTAGTCTATTCCTTTGCCAAAAGTGTAGAGATGAAATGTACAATGAAGTGCCAAGCAATCCCAAATGTCCAACCCTGAAAATGACTGAGAAAATACATCATATAAACAAGCCTAACCCATTCCCATGCCTCTAGGGGTAAAGCTCATCATTCTAGGAGTTGTTTCAACCATATCTAAACTAGGAACTAGAAAATAGGTAATGAAACAACTTGGCTCTATATGCTAGGAAACTGATCCATTCAATTACATTTCACCTTTTGGTGAATGAATCTTCTAGAATGAGTAAAAATGTGCCAAAATTACATCAAGGACATGAAATTACATTAAGGTGCATAAAAAATTACATGAAAAAGTGAAACTGGCCAAGACTAGGCGAAATTTGGAGCTGCTGAGTGAAAAATAGGCCAAAATTCTCTATGCGCCGTGCCTGGAATCTGTATGTGTAGCACAAGTTTGGAGCTGATTTTGAGGCCCTTCCCGAAGTCAAAATTGAGCTCATGATAGCTCATTGGAAATCCCTACCTGTCTACTTTCCAACCCAAGTAGAATTTATGGATTTGGTTGCCAGTTTCTCCTCCAAAAGTTCAATCTCCCAACACTTCTTCCTGTGGGTGAAAAAAGTGGTAGAAAGGTCATTTTTAGGGTGTTTTTTACCCTTTAGGCAACCTAGAACTTGATGAAATCCTTAGGTAATTCATAGGCATGCATAAATTTACATGAAAAACTTAGAAATGCAAATTTTCCCCCCTGAAGAGTTGCCAATTATAAGCGCGCGCCAGGTGGCGCTACGCGTCGGGCAGAAAAACCTGTTTTGTGACCAAAAAATTCAAAATTGAAAATTTTTTTCCCAAATTCCTTGAAATTTGGGCTAAAGGTCCCTGATCAAATGCTATGCTCATCCAAAGAAGCTTCGGCCAAGATTTGGAGCCTATCATGTTTTTTGCGACGCTTCAGTGCCCTCCTCAACCTTGACTTCAGGATTTTAATCTTCGCTTTGCAAACATTCATGCACGCCCAATAGTGGTTCTTCATGTGCCTGAGCATGTTCTTATCTTTTTTTGCCTTCTCCAACAGGTTCTCAAGATGAATTTTGACCCTCTCAAGCCAAGTCTCTCTATCAACCTCGATCTCACGCTCAATAGGTGTCATCTCGGATGGGCTTCTTTAGGTAGCTTGTCGGTTCTCATGGATGTTTTGCAACTCCATGATCGTCTGCTGATCCTCCAACTATTTTTTGCACTTCTCCAGATATTTTATGATCCACTGAGCTCTCTGCAACTTGTCGTTCAATGTATCAATTTCATCTTTCTGCTCCTGAATAATCTCTCTCAGTTTTGAGCTTGGAGAGCTCAACTTCATCAATCAATATGAAATCAGTATCTCAGCCTTCTGAAGGGCCTTAATCCTGCATGGGCCTCTTTCCTCTATCCTATACCTGTGCTGCTGATGACGGAAATGAGACCCCTTCCACCCCGGGTGGAGATAATACTCGTCGGGCTGCTGCAAACAATACTCTCGTGCCTCTCTGATAAGTGACATACACTGGCACACTGATAGGCTTTGTCTCGGGACCTTCAAACTAATGTGAAGGTTCACCTGGCTCATGAAAAATCTCTGGAGGAGGCTGAGGGGCTGTGAAGAAGTCATGGGAAATGAAATCTTCCCATGCAATTCCCTGCAATCCAAGCTGATGTACAACAATGATCTCGATGAGCGCATAATGGTAAATGTTGTTGTACTGTTGCTCGGGAGTATTCTTCTGCACAAGAGTAGTCATCCTCTCGATGTTGCGGCACATGAAATACGGTATGTTCATCATCCTCACTCTCGTGAAATGCATCAATAATCTAATGTGGTATGCATACAGGCATGAAAACCGGCCTTCACAACTGAAGTATCTGATAATGAGTCTCATCAAAGGCGCATAGGATTCCTTCAGAAACCAGAATGGAAATACCCTGCTGAGCTGTCTCACATAGCTAGGCCTGATGTAAGGTTCATAATGCACTCTGTCCACCTGTTGTCTCTTGTTCCACTCTTCACCTACATTCGGTATTCCTGTTGCCTGAGATATGGTTTCTGGTGTCAAGGTGAAGTTTACACCAGCAAGAGTTACCTGACCATCATGCAAATGTAAAACAAACAACCGGGCTAACTCCTGATGATGTTGAATCTGAGCAATCATCTCACAGTACTGATAACATGACTGCTCTCGAAAACATGCCATGGCAAGTGGGCAGGCCTGCAACTGGGTCAAAGAGGTGGGTTCTTCTCTCACATGTTTTCCACCTTTATGAGGCCTTCTTTCTTATCTTTGGCGTGCAAATGAAATTTGAACATGGAAAATATCTTATATATCAATGCATTTTGATTTTTCATTTTGACCAACCCACTTTTGTAATGTTGCAAAACTTTGGCACTTTCACATTTTTAATACAAATTCTGTTTTTTTGTTTCCACTTTGACCTTTTTGACTTGAATGATGAAAATTTTGTCCATTTTTTGCAAGGATGACTGACATGGAATTTGGCAAAGGTGACTAGGGTTGCGTCTGAAGAATTTGACAACTGAAAATTTTTGAAAATATACATGGCATTTATTACAAAAGACGAAATTGACGATTTTTCTTCAAAACAGAGTTTTGAAGAAAAGTCAAGATCTTACATTATAACGATGAAATTTTTGAAATGAAAACATTATTTTTAACCTCCCTCTGTACCTGTTGGCATTATTGGACTCTTTGAAGACCAAATTTGCGAAACCCTAGACCTAATGACTGAAATGACTCTTCGCTGACTAAAATACCAAAACAGGACTATGAATGACTTTAAAATTGATTTTGATGGACTTTGATGAACAGAGTTAAACCAGCAGGTACACGACATGAGAAACATGAGTGAAAATATCCTTCTGTCAGAAGACCGATGCTCCTAATGTAATGCAAATGACTGAACTGAATGAGACACCTAAAAATGAAATGCAACAAAAGAGATTTTGATCTCTGACGGAGGGATGAAGAGACCGACTCTAACAGGAGGAAAACACAAAATGGTGTTACCAGTTCTCCTTAATGGGATGGGTTCTTGTAAGTCCTCAGCACTTCAGATCTAAAATTCCTCTCTCTTGATGGTGTAGAAAACCCAGACAAAAATAGTAGCAAAACATGACTATGATGGTGGATCAAAGTCAGACCAAAAGTATAGATCCAGACTGATCTGTAGGCAAAAAAAGGTGGTAAATGAATAGGAAAACCCTTCTATTTGTAACAAAACATTGAGTTAGTCTAGATATTAGTGCATAATTAAAATATTATTAACCAAATCAAGATCCAATTTTTATGGAATATTTTATTATATTTGTTGGAGGGAAAAGGAATTTGACTTGGGTAAAATCCCTTTATTTGTAAATAATAAACAAATAAATGATTTATTTATCATTTTAAGGATGTGGTTGAGTAATAATCAAATAAATAATGATTTATTTAACTATTTTTGGGTGATTTATCCATATTTAACAAAGAATATTATTTAAATAAGGTTTAAATAACTATTCTTTAGAAAATAATAAGATAAATAATTATTTATCTAATTAATTTCCTTGTTTTGGGTTAAATATAACCAGGAATATTAATTAAACTATTGTTTAACTAATTATTCCTTGAGTAAAATCAAACAAATATAGATTTATTTAATATTTCCTCAAGGGTTTTCCTGTTTAGACCATAAACAACCTAATAAAGGTGGTTTACTAAGTTATTTTCATAGTGAAAGCAATTTTACATAGGGTAAAATTGGTCTTACATGGTGTACTTGGGTCCATCTAATAGTAATAGGTTAGATGACCAAAAAATGGTGTAACAGGTTGCCCCCCA